>OV277709.1:22186890-22350935 GCA_922987775.1 Agonopterix subpropinquella
CCGTTCAAAAGACAAGTTAATCTAAATGTAAGGGATACACAAATGGCGGATACCATCTCCGAGCGTACAACATGATACCCACGGGGATGGTCCCCGCCATTTGTGTAAAGACTATTGGAGTACGGCGCTATGGCCGCGATGGAAAAATAAGGTCTTGGGCTATGGAGGTGAAAGTTGGATGGATGGATACTGGGCTATGGGAGGAGACTAACGGACGCCTGCCATGACAACTAGTCTCAAAATTGTAAATAGGGCAGGCGGTGACTCGCCGACTCGTCGAGTGGGCCCCATAAAACGGCCGCACGCACAAAGTGCGACAATGGGGCAACATCTCATTGAGCGGCTGAAGGTTGTCGAGAGGTGCGGCTCCGGTTTCACCATCGCGGGGTTTACCCCCGTGAGCGGGTTTCCCCGTTATTACGCCATTACGTGCAATACACTTCCAACCTGGAGCATAGGTTCTGCTCTTGCGATTCCACTCTGGACGGCCAATTAAGGCAAGCCAGAGGTAGGGGGGTGTGTTACTGTGTGTGTGGGTGTGGGGGTGTGTGTGTGTGGGTGTGTGTGTGTGTGAGCGCATGTCTGTATGGTCCCCCTGGATAGGGGTACGCGGTGTCGCCACTCACCGTCAGCTCGCCACAAGCTGCCCCCGCGGGGTTATTATTATTATTATTATTGATTGTATTTAACAGACTTGCGCCTATGCCACTGTGACCATAGCTGGTCTTTTGTGAACACCCCTTTTACAGTTCCCTACTGCAGTCAAGAACATAAATATACCTGTGGGGAACTACTACAGATGTCCAGCACCCACAAGTTATAGCAAAGATGCCAACAGATGGCGATACCGTCGCTCACGGAAATATGCTCCATACAAAGACAACGTCTTGAGGCATTGTGGTATAGCCGAGGAGAATATTTGACGGAGTTTCCCGAAAGCAGCCCATCCCAGTTGGATGCGCCTAGCGGCCTCCTTTTCGAAGTTGTTTCTACCTAGTCTTATAGTCTGTCCAAGGTAGACATACACTTGCACAACTTCTATCGCCGCCTCACCGACGTATACCGCCTCTGGCTCGACATGAGAATTTAGCATGACTTTCGTCTTGTCTAAGTTCATGCCGAGACCGACCCGTCGGGAAGCGGCAATAAGGTCGCTAAGCATGCCACTGAGGTCTTGCATCGATTCCGCCATGACGACAATGTCATCCGCAAAGCGCAGATGTGAGATGTACTCGCCGTTCACACATATGCCTCGTCCTTTCCAATTAAGCGTCTTGAACACGTCTTCCAGCGCATTGGTGAACAGTTTCGGGGAAATAACATCCCCCTGTCTCACTCCTCTTAGCAGTTGGATTGGCTTCGTCTGCTGATCATGTACTTGAACGGACATAGTGGCGGCGTCATACAGACATCTGAGCACCTCTATATATCGCCAGTCTATCTGGCATCGCTGCAAGGATTCCAGAACAGCCCAGGTCTCGATCGAGTCGAAGGCTTTCTCATAGTCCACAAAGGCTAGACACAGAGGCTGATTATACTCTTCAGTTTTCTCTATAATCTGCCTTACCATGTGGATGTGGTCTATGGTACTGTATCCTTTTCGAAACCCGGCCTGCTCCGGGGGCTGAAACTCGTCGAATTTTCGAGCGAGACGGTTCGTAATAACCCTCGAGAACAGTTTATAGACGTGGCTCAGAAGTGAGATCGGTCTGTAGTTCTTGAGGAGGGTTTTATCTCCTTTCTTGAAGAACAAGACCACAACACTTCCGCTCCATGCCTCCGGTGTTATGCCATTGTGAATGACGGAATTAAAGAGCTTTCCTAGGGCCTTCAGGACAGGAGTACCTCCAGCCTTCAGAAGCTCTGTTGTTATTCCGTCTTCACCCGGAGCTTTGTTATTTTTTAGTTGTTTGAGGGCTTTCCTAATCTCGCTCGAGTCAACGTCCGGGACATCGTCCGTGTAGTGGCGTACTAGTGGGGCTCTGGGGTCGGTGTTACGAGCTACAGGCTTTGGAGCGTGTGTTGCATACAGACTTCCATAGAACTTCTCGACTTCTGTGAGGAGCTCCGGCTTAGAGGCAACGATCTTCCCATCCGCGGTTTTGAGTTTCGACAGGTGGCTTCTCCCGAGCTGCTGAGCGAACACTTTCGACCCCCGGTTCTGCTCAATCGCCTTCTCTATGGAGCGTGTGTTGAAGCTTCGGAGGTCGCGTCGTATCAGCTTTTTTATTTGTTCGAGGGTGTTCAATCAGTGCGTCCTGCCAGTAATGACATATGGTGCGGAAACATGGACCCTGACGATAGGACTAGTTCATCAATTCAAGGTCGCTCAGCGAGCTATGGAGAGAGCTATGCTCGGTGTTTCGCTGAGAGATCACATTAGAAATGAAGTGATACGTCAGAGAACTAAAGTGGTTGACATAGCTCAGAAAATTAGCAAGCTGAAGTGGCAATGGGCTGGTCATATCTGCCGAAGAACTGACAACCGGTGGGGTGTCAGAGTTCTAGAGTGGAGACCGCGAACTGGTAGGCGTAGTGTCGGACGCCCTGCTGCCCGCTGGAGAGACGACCTAAAAAAAGTAGCGGAGAGCGACTGGATGAGGAAGGCCGAGGATAGAGTTTTGTGGCGCGCCGTGGGAGAGGCCTATGTTCAGCAGTGGACGATGATAGGCTGATGATGATGATGATAAAAGACAACGTTCATCATAAATACGCAACTCGTAACCTACTACACATAGGCGCTGTCCTATTGCCATCGCTCGCGCAATCATGCGTTCGTCCGACGAAAATCATTGTGCCACTGTGCGTTTAAACATACTTATATCTGAATAAAAATAGAACAATTCGATCGCATCTCATGATAGCAAGACCTGCTATAGGATATTCCGCAGATATAAGTATGTTTAAACGCACAGTGGCACAATGATTTTCGTCGGACGAACACATGATCGCGCGAGTGATGGCAATAGGACAGCGCCATAAGGTTCACAATCGAATGTGAGACATAAATCGCGCAAGAGAAATAATCACATAGATTTGATATATATAGAAGGTCCAACTAAGAACTGTTGGACCACGGCCGGTCCCCAGGCATAACACCTAGCCTGGCGGAAGTACTTCCCTTTTCAATGGAGGAACATTCCCAAGTAGCACCTCCATATACCTGTTGCTACTCAGTACAATAAGAACAGTAAATAATAAACTCAACTAACAGAGTGTGACGCGGCGAGCGTGATATCAAACTGCTCTTCCTCCTCATCGTCCGTGTCGGTGTTGCCCTCACTTCCACCCCCACCCCCACCCTCCCCGTCCCCCTCGCCCTCCTCCGGCGCTTCCCCACCTCCCGCGAAGCCCCTGTTATCCTCGCCTTCCCCTGCAAAAAGACAGGTACAATGATAACATTACTCCTTCGGAATATCTCGTTAAAATCACATTTAATGTAGTATTATCTAAATGTCAATAGAAAAGATAGTTTAACACTCAAATACGGTAGAAGTTTTAATAGAAAGGCGAATTATACGCAGTCTTTTGTGTGCCAAAATTATTTCACTTTATAGCCACTAAGTATAGTCAATACTTACCGTTATCATCCATGATTCTGCGAAGCAAATCTCTCAGTAACGAAATTGTGAGGCTGTAAACTTAATGTCGCCCAAATTTTACGTAAAATCAAGGAATTTATCAAATATTTTTAGACTTGAAAAACTACATACAATCACAAATTGCTTGTTTAGAAATGTTTACGGAGGATGCTTCAAATTGGCTAAAAAGTTATTTTCTGATGTAAAGCAAAAAACTACCATACTTTGTAAACATGCATATCGTTCAAAAATATTTTGATCAAACAAAAATTTCGAACGAAAAAAATATCTTTTGGGTTAACAAAATTATGGCGTGTTCAAGAACATTGGGCATTGGTACACACGGACGGCGACACATCAAGCTATACAAAACCAACTTAAGCTAGCCGCGCGTAGGTCGAGTAACGTATAACGTCGCGCGGCCAGCTTATGTTGGTTTTGTATAGTTTGATTGATTACATGTTTAGTTTGTTGGTATGGAATGGAAATTATAGGTTCCTTCTTCAACAGTTCTTTGACTACAAGGATACCTGGATCCATAAAGGTATCCCGATCCAAAGAGTAATATAAGTATATTTTTTTGTTCTGTAAAGAATATTTGGCTCGTATTTGGCTTTTTGCGCATTGCACTCCATTCATGGCAAATAAGCGCATTACGTTGTACAAATGTTTTTTTCTCCAACTTGACATTTTTAATCTGTGGTAACTTTCATGACCGAACGCACGTCTTGTGATTGTGAGACTGCAATTTGATAAAATTTTCGAATTGTGCTCAAGAAATGTGAACAAATTGTGCATTAATATTAATAAATAACTTCAAAATGTATCGTAAATTCGTGTGGTGTTACGTTTTCGTATTGACATTGCTGGATATATCGCTCAACACAAAACTGACAGCCCAGGGAAAGAGCCATGGTAAAATCGATTTTTATATTTCAATAAAAACATTGTGATTTCCTGTCGCCTGCAGAATTATAAAATAATTATGTGTTATTACGCTAATGATGCTCCAGCCTCTCAGGATCGTTGGGATTCTGCAGTACCCGCGAATGTTAGCGGAATTGAATCTGGCATTTGAACGTCGCGGCGGTCGGTAGTGCTGAGTTGAGCGCGATGTTATTTTAGATCGGGGCCGACTCGCCGCTGCACGGCGCGGTCTCGTTGGTTGTTTTCCCTTCATCATGGTATTTCGGTCTCGTTAGAGCGATCGTCTCTGCTCCTGGGCGGCGGGAATGCACCCCGCGCGCACGGCTGCACGTGCGGCGCGCGGCGCGCAACACCTTTGGTGCACCACCGCACGGCGTGGGCGGAACATTCAGCTATTAATTTTAAACTTTTTAATTTTATAACACACCTACTACCCGTTCACGACCAGTTGGCCGTCGATGACCGTTACAAAATTTCCTCACAGGCACATTAATTGGTCCCGTCGACAAAAAATAATATAAAAGGCAAATAAAAATTTAAAATTAAAAGCGATATTAGTGACCGGGACGGATGTGCCATATGTGGTTGCGTTGCTAAAGGTTATAAAATTGCGTTTATTAGGGTCTCTTAGGGGTGCGGTGCGGGGAAGCGGGAAGGGAGGTAGCGGCCAACTCGAAGTGAATGACTAGTACATTATTTCCTACACTATATTACCTAACTTAGTTAAAGTTACATATGGGATAAAAGGATCCATACTTTTAGCTGGAAGTATATCATACATACATATTTCTTAAGTATTTTGGTTATATGTATACAGGGTGGAGAAAATGAACTATACATGGTAACTGGAAGGAAAATACTCTAAATATTAATAACTAGAGTTTACCCGTGACTTCGTCTGCGCAAATTATATACCACATTTTAACTGAGATCATAAGCAATCGAACAAAAAAGTTTCATCAAAATAGGTTTAGTAGTTTCTGCGTGATGCTCGCACAAACAAACGGATAAACAAAAATTGTAGAAAAGGTTGATCTGGAGTCAGGGACACCTAGAAACCATATTGTAAACTTTTTTTTTGTAAATATCTTCAATGTACATTCACACTTCTGTTACAGTTTTATAATAGTTTAGATAGCAAATAGGGCTAGTTACATGCCTTTATTTTTAAAATGGATTTCATAATTTTTTGAACAATTGCTTCAGCCTTCAACTACACCAACTCATGGTACAATAATATACTGCACCTGGTATTCTCTTCCGATCACGTGACTGACCATGTGACTGACACAAGCCTACGTCATCATACCCTTTTACCATGTTTAGCGGCCATTTTTTTGTGACGTAGGCTTGTGTCACTCTGGGAATAGAAGACCTTGTTTTTTTAGACTATGCACCAACTTAAATCTGAAAAAAATAAAATCTAAACAATAAAAACATTGAATGGTGTATTACCGTACAACGTTAGATGAAATGGTTCATAAATGATAAAACCGATTAACCTTTGGAAACCCGATGGCGAACGTGAGCCAGCGCAAAAAACCGTAAAGACCTGTGGCTCCCCAAGTCGCCATGTAGCACGCGAAAAAGAGCCGAATTTGTATAACAATAAGGAGTAAATTGGCTCGATTTGAATGCCAAACCATAGACAATTTAATAAGCTTTCAAATGATACCAAACAATGTGGTGACCTGGACAGCAGTGTATGAAATTGGCAGTTATTTTGTCGGCATCGTACTATGCGCTACACTAGTGAAAATTTTTGATGCTCAGGTTTCAACAGTTTTTACGTATTGCAGTTCGGGTTTCCAAAGGTTAAAGTCAATATAAAAGTTTAATACCGTAAGACTGGGGCTAAAATGGTAATGAGAGCACACGCGGATTAATTGGTGACCGAATGTCAAGTATAGCTATACTACACAATCAAAATAAAAAGCGAAAGCACCATACAAACATCATAGAGAAATATATGGAGGAGGCCTATTGTCCAAAGACGGGCTGATCAAGAGCTGAGGTGGATGGATGGATCGGCACAGACTTTGTCCTAATGAAGCTTGACTCTACAGCACACAACGTGTGTGACTTTCTTTAGCACGAGTGGCTCAAATCTTGAAAGTGAATCACTTATGAAATGCCAGAGTGTGGATGCTTATCTTGGTATCATACATTTTAACATTGACGAAAAATCATGTATCATAAAATCATAAGACCATATTAAATCAAACCCGGCTTTTATAACTGTCGGCTATTACAACCTAATATGACTGGTTCCTTCTATGTTGTTATACCAGATTTCAGATATAAAATGTTAAAAAGACTATTTTCTATTTCCAGGTGTCAGCGTACATGATTCTTTGGTAGAAGGCATCACTTTTCAGGTACCAATCACAACATACAATCTTTTAATTTTGAAACTTATAACAGGAATAGACAGAAATTATTTGCATTAAAACTTTGTTATTCACTAATAAAATTTATGATATTCTCGTCCCTTTGAAAGTAAGAGAAGACAGTACGGAGAGATTGATCACTTTATAAGTAGATTAGTTTTGACCCGGGACTTCGTCCATATGGATTATCCCTGTAGGAGTTGATTTTCGTAAAATCCTTTCTCAGTGCAGAGTGCACCCGGCTACATCCTCTGTAGAGTATATCCCAAATTTCATGTGTCTATCTTCAGTGGTTTAGGCTTTGGTTTGTCAGCAGAAATTGGAACTACAGGTACGATTACTATCAAAAGTATGGATATGACCGAAAATACCGGAATTTCCTGGGATATCCCGGGATTCGGTAACTTAGTAACGGATGTAAATACATTACTAGGATTCTGAATGAACCTGATTCTACTGCTTGTAGTATACACAATCTGTCCCTTTAAATAAATAACAGGAAACTGATTACTAAACTAAGTAAATAAAAGAATAATATGATATCCAGGGTATATTTTTTTCGATTTAAATATGAACAAAATATAACAGCTTTTATTTAAACACGAATTAGGTAATAAATTCCTCGACTTCCCGGAATCCCGGGATTTTCAAGGCATATCCATGTTAGTGATAACATCTAAAATCGTACCAAGATTCCGACCTTTGTTTGTCAGTCAGTCAGCCACGGAACTCTTTTATAAGTATAAGATGTGTGCAGCATCGGCGGCCACTGTAGTAGTTGTCGTGTGTCGTCAGGAATGGGGCGCGGCGCAGGGAGCGGGGGGTGTGGGCGGGGGCGCGGGCGCGGGCGCGGCGGAGGGCGGGGCGGTGCGGCTGTCGCCGGGCGCGCTGGTGTTCGGGCGCGCCGCGCTGGGCGCCGCGCACGCCGCCACCGTCACGCTCACCAACACGGCCAACACCACGCTGCACCTCGCCTCCGTCGCCGGCACCACGCCCGACTTCCACGCCTCATTCTTCGACTCTAAGGTTACACATTCATTTATATTTAGTACCCGTAAGCTCGGTGCGGTCTTATACGCGTATCAGCTCCGACGAAAATAATAAAATGAGGGAGCGAGAGAAGGGTGAAATTGATATCATTAGCACCCTTTTAAACTGAGAGTTTACCCATCAAACTGAACAACTTTTACTATGGGAGCCTTATTCGTAGATGGGAGTAAACCTATAGTAGCAAAAAACAATCTGCTATTCCATACAAACCGTTTGATGGGTAGACTCTTAGTTTAAAAGGATGCCAATGGTATCAATTTCACCCTATAGATTTATTTGGTCCTGCTCTTTTAAAAAAGAAAATTTTTCTATAAAGTATCCCGGTGTACTTACAACTATGACGTGATTGCAACTATGGAGCAATTGTACTAATAAATAATGATTCTTCTGTTTTTTTAAATTTTTTTAATTGTTGGAGCTTTTAACACTGAGGTCATGTCAGCCAATTCTTCTCTTTATTTACCAATACCAGCACGTCTAACATGATTTCTCTACACGCGCGCGACGCGCCTTCGCTGCATGCAAAATAACCTGTTCCCGCGCTTTTCGGAGAGCGCGAGCCGCGCGTGCTGCGACTTGTAGTATGGAAAAAAGCCGAGTCGCGTGTGTGTAGAGAAATCATGCTAGACGTGCTGTTTTCATATAGATCTAGAGAAGGTAGATGTATAGTTGCGTCCACGCCTGGCGCCTGGTTAATAATCCCGGGAGACCTTACAAATGAATTGTAGCCACCCCACATTATACATATTGACATGAACCGGTGAGATGGTCGAAGTGTGAATTCCTATATGTGTGTTAACTTTTAACTAATGTAGCCGCGCGACTGAGCGTCTTCTCTTCGCCCTCACCCTCAGTTCAGTCATATTGTAATAAAAACTACTACACGTGTAGTGCGTCCAAGATAGCTTGGTGATTTTGACAAGCAGTTTTTCAGAAAGTAAAATAATCGCTCTAAAACGATCTATCAAAATCACCAAGCTATCTTGGACGTACTATAGTGCTGAAGCGCAGCGCTCGCGAGAGGTCAATCGAACGCGGTGTGCAGGGACCGCGGGGAGCGCGTCCCGATACCGATGTGCCTGCGCGCGGTACCGAGTACCGACTAGCGACTTTACAAATTACATTCCGGTGCCTCGTCCCCCGCAAACCACGCGTGCATAGACCTGCCGGAAACAACAAAACCCGAATGTTTTCGATGGTGAACTGCAATGATCAGTGCTGTATGTATACACACAATGATGTAGTGTTCATTGTTTGAATATGATCAATGGTAATTTACTTTATATGTACAATCATATTTTTTGAGAAGAATGATTACAATTAAGAAAATGATATAGGTACTTACCGTATGTAACCTAATTTAAGATTTTTTAAATAATAATAGCCTGTCTATTCAATACAAAAGTTTAATCATTCTTTTAAAAACAATTCATTGATCAAATTTATTATAGTAATTATAAAATTATCAATAATCATCATGTTGATAATCATTATCTATAATCCGCAATATAAATTATTAATTTATTAATAATATCTTAAATAATACAACATAATACATTTTCCCCTGTAGCTATGGTATATCATTGAATATTTAAGTAAGT
Source organism: Agonopterix subpropinquella (assembly GCA_922987775.1). Classification (NCBI taxonomy): domain Eukaryota; kingdom Metazoa; phylum Arthropoda; class Insecta; order Lepidoptera; family Depressariidae; genus Agonopterix; species Agonopterix subpropinquella. Next base: position 22,196,440 of record OV277709.1, read on the forward strand.
AATGTCTGGCGGAAATTAAACGACAATGTTATAGTTATAATAGTAAACAGTGGGCACGTTTACTAGGTTATCGACTCTGCCACTATCGCAGGATGTGGTCGCGCCTCCGACCGACGCTCTACCGTTTTCCTTCTATCTAACGAATTCACCGAACCTTAAGAGGGGGTGATACCTATTTTGTCTGTTTTAGAACCGATTTTTAATAACCAAATTATTACATTTAATATATTATAGTTCACATAACAGTGTAGATACGTTCTTTCTGCAGCGAATCTAACCGTTGAAAACACGATTGTATTAAATTTTCTCGATAGAAAACAGGAGCAAAGTAAGTTCGATTTCAGATTTATAACCAGTTTTACAAGAATCACCCTACACCATTTCTACTGAATATACAATCATTTGAAAGCTACCCGCTAGATTTTTCCCCAACAACCCAAGAGAAAAGATATTGATGAAAAATTCGTTTTTTTGCAATTTTGATTTCGATTGAAGCGGGATGGCTAATTGCAAAAGTTTGTTTGTTAGAAAGAGACGCTTGCAGTAGGGATACCTGCCCTTAAGGCCCTACGGTAGGACGAAAAGCCTTGGAGGCATCTTTTATTTTTCATGTTTTTATACATTTTACCGAAACCAAAGTCATACCTCAAGTATTCTTGGATAGTTTATCTAGTGAAATCATCAAGTGAATACACGATTGGAATTACTTCACTCGATAAAAAATCGTGACAAAGATGACGTATTTTCTTGTATTTTTAAACATTTTTCTCGTGTTAGAAGAACTTTAAATAGTTTTAGTTTTGGTATTTATACTCACATATTCACCATTAGTTTATCTAGTGAAATCATTAAAAAAAAAATCTATAAAAAGTACTTTTGTTAACACTTTTTAATCGAAAATACAGCACGCGCACGCACTTTTCGGAGGGCTTGGCAATCGCGTTTCTCATAGAAAATATTCGTCTCACTCAACATATGGCCCCTTAAGGTGTCTACACACCAAACCCACAGCACAGATAACAAAGACTATCTAGTGCTATATACATTACGGACTCTCCCTGTCCCCACTAATTTTAACCTCACTCCCTCTGGCAGGGTCGAGGCGTAAAAATGTTGGGAAGTGAGTATTCCTGTTACGCTCGCACTCACTCAGTATCGCACATGGGAACCTTTTCAATTCAATTTTTCCCATTTGAATGAAATGACAGCTAAGTGTCCAAGGTGTTCCCAAAGTCCGGCGTGGCATATGCCCTGGCAGGTTAATTTAGTATGAAATTAATGTTTAATACGCCGGTGGTACAATTTTAAATACACTTTCGCCGAGAACAGACGAGAAAGACCGAGATCGAGAGTAGCACGCCGCAATGTTCTCGCAACGTCGTGAGCGTATTAGTTATTTTAAATTCTTGCCGAGTATTTGGTGCGAGATTGCCTTGCATCGCCTGCTTTACGTCAAGTTGTGAACTAGAAACACCTGTGTCATGATCACGAAACGAAGGAACTATTAATGATTTAGTCGATAGATAGCGCGTGAGTAAACACGAGGTGTGTTATCGCAGCTCGTAATCGGGCTCCCGGCGCGATAGGAGCTCACGTCACAGATTATAATACGTGCCCTCTTCTATTTGTACGAGTACAGCACACAAACACAAACAAGGAACAACATTGTAAACATGGATTATAACGCGATAACAGTGTCACTGTTTATTAGAGTAACATTTGACATGTCGACGTAATTATGTTTGACGATACATCATTTACTTTACGTAATCATATTTTATTTGTCAGGCAATTATCGTTACATATTATCTGTACCAATTAATCAAATGGAAAATTGTTGACCTATATTAATGATATTACAAACACCAAAATAAATAAAATAAAAAACCACATAATATACTTACGCTAATTCGCGACGATATATTATTCTCTATTGATTTGGTCTAGTCCGAGATCGGACCGTAAAATTATGCACCTGTTTCATAGGCGAACGAAATGTGATTCTAGTGTATGTTTACACAGGGGTTAATTCAACGCCGCCGCCGCCAAGTTACCTTGAAAAATCCTGCCGCAAGTACCTTTTCCATTATGATTTTTGGCATAACTTTTTCCATCTGTCTATTAGGGAAGTAAATGAGGTGCCATCGGAAGGAGACTGATCTAAAGTACTGGAAAAACTAGGGTTGCCACCTCTCAGTTTGCCGCTACTATAGGGTTGCCAGGTTAAAAAATGACTTCTTTGAACCAGGCAACCCTATAGTTGCGGCAGATTGAGAGGTGTCAACCCTAGTTTTTCCAGTACTTTAGATCAGTCTCCTTCCGATGGCACCTCATTTACTTCCCTAATAGACAGATGGAAAAAGTTATGCCAAAAATCATAATGGAAAAGGTACTTGGGGCAGGATTTTTCTAGGCAACTTGGCGGCGTTGAATTGTGTAAACATACACTAGAATCACATTTGGTTCGCCTATGAAATAGGTGCATAATTTTACGGTCGGATCTCAGACTAGACGGAACAATGCTTAGATTCTTAGATTCTTTATTGTACACAAAAACAACATAATTCTGAATGCTGCTTCTTTTCTCTGTGAAGCTGTGTTATAGTTCCTTTTGAAATGTTTAGGATTTCAGGATATATTTATTATGTTTCATATAAGAATAGAAAGACATTTCAATTCGTAGTAGTTTCGTAGTAGGCCTTCTAGGAATCACAATTTATTTTTTAGAAAAATGTACTATTGTTTTGGATTCTAAGGACAGATAAGAGTAACTGTTACAATATCTGCTTTAGTGATTCAAAATAACCTTAAAATGATGTAATTATGTATAACAAAGTATAGGTAATGACAATAACTAATAATAACAGCTAGTCAGCGGTCGGTCGGGCGACCTTGCGGCTGTCATATCAGTGACGCGACGCGACCGCGACCGCGCCGCGCCGCGCCGCTCCGCTCAGTACAGTAGCTTTATCATCATCGACTCCTGTAATCTCACCATCTAATAACACATAATAGGTACTACTGACATAATAATACTGTTCTAAACTACTGTGACGGATGATGTTCAGTTACTTAGATCCTATTTTTTTTCGATGCAACAGCAATTACTCAGAAATAGTATTATTATATTTATAGTAATATTTGATCGATGGTATTATCAGTATTTCTATTTCTCCACTCTAAAACATAACAACTTGTACATATGTATGTTTGCCTACATCACTTAAAACCTTAGACCATTTAATTAGGTCTAAGCTTATTTCTATTCAGACTCATCTACAACGTGTTAATGAATTAACGCAAAACTAGAAAGTAGTTTGTTTAGAATCGAGAGCAGAATCGAATTATCATGGTTTCAACATAGGTTATTTTTTTCAAAATATTAAATACTTAATTTGTTTGCAAAATTTTTTATTTACTGAACCCGATGTCAACCCACCGCACGGGCACACTCACCCTACTTACTACCAAAACAAGATTATAAAAATATTTCCATGAGTACGTTAGCGCTTTTTTTCAGTGCTGAAATGATAACAAATCATTTTTGCCTCAAAACTTAAAATGCGAATAACTTTAAATTTTAAGTATCAAAATAATGAAATTATTGTTTCAATCTAATTATTTTGTTATAAATCACTTGGGGTGTATGAGGTTTTGCGCTAATTCATTAACACGTTGTATAGGGTATTAAATTCTGCAAATTAAAGTAAAATTTGCACGTATTTCTTATGATTAATATTCATATCATTTACCTTGAAATCTAAAAGATGTATTATAGTATTTATTCAGAGTGAAATTGAGTAGCATCCTTTTAAACTAATAGTCTACCCAACAAACTGAACAACTCTTACTATGGGAGCAAAACGATCGGAGAAAAAATCTGCTGTTCAAATAATTTATTTCAGACAAGATGTCCTGTCCATGTTGTGTGCAATGCCTACTCGACTCAAATGTACGCACGGCTACACATCAAGCTATACAAAACCAACATAAGCTGGCCGCGCGACGTTATACGTTACTCGACCTACGCGCGGCCAGCTTATGTTGGTTTTGTATAGCTTGATGTGTCGCCGTGTGTATGCAACAGCAGATTTTTTATTGCTCCGATCGGTTTGCTCTCATAGTAAAAGTTGTTCAGTTTGATGGGAAGACTCTGTGTTTAAAAGGATGCTAATGATATCAATTTAAACCTGTAGTAATATTAGGTACCTCTTATTTATTTCGAATGTCTCGCTCCTTTTTACTGTGTAATAAAGTTAATTATTATTGTAATAACTGGGTCATGTTTACTAAAGTTCCGGACGGTGGTGTATCGATCGATTCCTCATTTCTTTAATAGTATTTTATTGATGTATAGTATAATAATGAATGAGTTACGTGGACCAACCACCTGCACCGGCCGTTACGAGTTAGAGCGACGTGACGGTGGCTTACTGACGACGCATTCACTGCTCGCCTTCTGTACCTACTGACCTTCTTTTAAGTATTTATGTAATAAAATATTAAATAATATAATATACCTTATGTAATTAATTGACTTGGGAACGTAGTTGCAATATGTGGCTGTTGATGCTGCTAGCAGTGTCTGCCGCTTGGGAGGTACGATCCGATTAAATACTTTTGTATCACAGTAGTTACTTATTAACATTTATAATTGGTGTCTATTTGTTTAAATTAATTGTGTATAGGCATCATATGAATATTGTAAATGCATTTACCTTAGATAAAGTATATGTCTAGATGGACAGTAGAAGCTGCGAACGAAAAAAATATCACCAACCAACTGTTGACTGATAAATCCTTTCACTTAGTGTCAGAGATAAGTTGTATGATACTATCACGCACACCAACATAAAAAAGTTTCGTTTATTTTAGTACGTTAGAAGCGTGAGGCTCAATCTAGACATATACTTTATCTAAGGCATGTAACTACAGTAGGCGCGCGGGTTCATGTCCATCTGGGGTGGAGGTGTGGAGACAGTTTAGATACAAATATGTCGACTGTATCCTTTGATTAAATTAAAAGCGGAAGATAGGTGACTAGCCTATAGGTATGGCGCATGGACAGCATAAATTGAGCCCCCGGCGTCGCCTAATTTACTTAGTTAGTTACGAGTGGCATTGTGTAATTCAGAAACTTTTTAGATGTTAGGCGGAATAAAGGTACCACAATGCCTTCGTGTTCTTTCACTCGTTCAAAAAGAAAAAAAGAACAAATCACATTGCATTACTTTTCACTCGTAAGTACATGAAAAGCAGATCCATTGTTCGGGTTCGTAATGCAAGAACGTCACCTATCTTCCGCTATTTTAATTTAATCCAAGCGTGTATCCCTTGAGATGGGCATGGACTGGCTGCGTACTAACCCTCGCTTTTCCGTACGAGTTGTGAAGAGTTGGAGTACAGAAGCGGATCGCAGCAGCAGCGGGGGGAGGAGGGAGCGGGAGGCGCGCGGGGGGCGCGGGAAAAGTTCGCATTTTGACGTCGGCGCGGCGCGAGTCAAGCTCGAACTTTTCCTGCGTCAAGTGCGCGCGGGTCGCCGGGCTGCGCCGCCGCCGCGCCGCGCCGTGCCGTCTCGATGTTGTGTCCTCTTCTTTCTGTCCTATCATGTATCTGTGTCTTTTTCATTTATCATCCGCTCTGTTCTTCCGCTGGTGATGCTACCTATCGTGCGCTCTCAGCGGACGGCCGCATATTTGCCTATCTAAGTGCATTACGATATTTTCTTGATAAATAACATCGCGAATTGTGTGAGTGCAACATGGTGCAATGCAAAAAGTGCAAGTTGTTTTTGTCCACGGCGAAGGATGATATAATAAAGTGTAAGGGAGGATGCGAGGCTGTTTTTCATAAAAAATGTGCACGAAATAAGTCTGTTATGGAAAATGATATTTGCACGGATTGTTTGAAAAATGAGAGGAACAGCAAAGGATCTCCTATGATACCAAAGATAAAGGTCGACCTGGGAAAAACTACTCCAGAGGCCCTGCTCGCAGAGGTGAACCAAAAATTGGAAATGATTTTCAATATCCAGAAAACGCTCGATGACCTAGCGGAAGCAGTCGATTTTTACGCTGAGAAGTATCAGGAACTCGTAGAACAAAAGCAAATACAAGAAAAGAAGATTACAGCCATAGAACGTAGAAATGTTTATTTGGAGAAGTGTAACAAAGCCCTAGAAGAACGTGTTTCCCTCTTAGAGCTAAAACATACGGAAAAAAACGTTGAAATTGTTGGCTTAGAGAAGGGTGTGGGCGAGGATTTAAAGAAAATTGGAGAAATTGTTGCCGAAAAATTGAGTTTGGATCCGGCGAGAATATGTGAAATAAAGCGGGTGGGCACAGAAAAACCAACCGAGCCGGCGCAACCCCGGCCCCGGCCGCCGCGTATCATTATCACGCTCGACTCACGTGCCACCCGCGATGAGTAGATATCACAAAGGAAAATGCGCCTTACTAACGGAGATGTGTACCAAAATGAAAACAAGCTACCGATTTATATAAACGAGGATATACCTAAACAAACACGGCAATTATTGTGGGAGGCTAAGTCTGAATTGAAGACGATTTATAAATATATATGGATAAGAAATGGCAAAATTTACGTGCGTCAGGAAGGAGCTGAAAATAAAAAAATGATAATTCGTTCTGTCGAAGATATTGAGAGACTCCTGGCTGAAAATAAAAAATAACGTATCAACAGGACAATTCTAACGTGATGTCCTATGTAAACCTATCGTATTAAATCCACTAAGTACCACAACCAAAATTCGATGACTTAACAATACACATAAATACAGATATAAAATATACTAAATACTCAGACATAAAAACATGGAGTCAAGAAGCTATTATCAGAGATAAAAATTTACATATTATACATTTAAACATACGCTCGCTCCGAAAGAACTTTAACGAATTGCTTATATTGTTAGACACATGCAAACAAAATATAGATATAATTGTGCTAACGGAGATAAACATAAAGCATAAGCAAGATATCTCACTATTCAAGATAGATGGATTTGACACACACGCCTTTACTAGAGAGGTACAAAAAGGAGGGGGAATATTAATATACTCGAAGAAACTTTTAAATTTTACTACTAGAAATATAGATTGCAATGCCGTGGAGATTATACATGGTCAAATAAATAGCAACCAATATAAAAATATACATATCGTCGCGATGTATCGACCTCCAAGGACGAACAAACATATTTTCATAGATGAATTGCAATGCTTGCTGAAAAGGATACCTGTAAACTCAGATATAGTACTACTGGGCGATTCAAACATAGACATAAGTGACAAGTGTACGGGAAGTGCGGTCATTAAATATAGGGATTCGTTGTGTGAACTAGGATTGCAGTGCGCGATTACTGACTATACGCGGGAAGAAGTACGAGATGGGCGATTAGAGTTTTCGTGCATTGATCACCTATGGACTCGAACCCGGAGCGCGGCAACGGCAGCGTACCTAATTACGTGCAAGATATCGGACCACTACGTTATCGGAGCGAGCCTCGCACCTGCAGTGAGTAACGTAACCGGTTCCGACTCGGAGTGTAAAGCAGTGATAAGTAATAAATTAGTAATGCAAAAACTGGACCAAGTTAACTGGATTGCTTTTGAACAAATTAATTGTCCCTTGTTATTGTACAATAAACTGTATGCTGTTTTTAGCGACATTTATGACAGTAGTCTAGTAAACATTAAAATTAACAAAAAAAGAAAGTCACAACCTTGGATAACACTTCAATTAAAACAAATGATAGATCGGAGAGATAAGCTTTTTAGAAAATGGAAGTCGAAACCGCAGGATATGAATAGACGTTTAGATTACACAAAGTTTAGAAATAAAGTAAATAAATATATAAATGCCGCTAAAAATAAATATAGACAAAATGAACTGAAAAATTGTAATAATGACTTCAGAAAAATCTGGGCAAATATAAATACATGGATAGGCAAAGAAAAATTAAATGTGGATCAAGTTATTATGAGACATCTGGGGAAAATTGATAATATCCATACAGTATGTAGCAAATTTTCTAAAACGTTTACAGAGGAAATTAGCAGTATTAAACATAATTGCAATAAAAAGTTCTTAGATCGTTCTAGCTATGTTAGGGAGTGTGAAGTTTCCATGAGATTTGCCAAAGTACGACCGAGCGATGTGGAAAAAGTTATTAAAAAATTAAGCGTTGAGAAATCGCCAGGTGCAGATAGAATTAGAGCACGAGATATTAAATACGTAACACAAGCGATAAGTCCTATACTCGCGAGATTCATAAATCTATGTGTTTCAAAAGGTGTCTATCCGGATGAGCTTAAGCGGTCCTTAATAAGGCCTATCTTTAAACAGGGAAGCCATACCGAGTACACAAATTACAGGCCTATCGCAATTTTATCGGTGGTAAATAAAATAACGGAAAAAATAATAGTCGGTCAAGTTGGCAAATTTCTGGAAACAAATAATATATTATCTGATGTGCAGCATGGTTTCCGAACGGGACTTAGTACTGCGACCGCTCTCGCTCAATTCACGGACGAGGTTAACAGCAGCTTGGACGAAAGAAAGCAGGTGGTGGTGGTCTTCATTGATTTCAAAAAAGCTTTTGACACTTTGGACCACCACCAACTCCTTCAAGCCATGCAGGAATGTGGGATACGTGGTCCGTTAAATAGTTGGTTCCGAGCATATTTACATAATAGAAAATTACAAACAGTTGTGAAGGGGACCACGGGAAATATGGCCGATATCATTTATGGTGTCCCAACCGGCTCGGTGTACGGTCCCGTCGGATATATAATGCATGTTAACGCTATGTGCAACGTTGTAAAACACTGTAAAATATATATGTATGCAGATGATACCTGTCTATTATACGCGGATAAATGCCTAGATAAAATTGAAGTTATTATTCAAGAAGATATGGATAATGTTATAAAGTGGGCCCATGACAATGGAATAATAATTAATCTGAAAAAAAACACAATGCATTCATATATATTCACCGTATAATAGGAACATAAGCAGGGTACCAAATGTAATAGGACATGGCTACGAGTGTCTCCATGACAATATAAAAACATGCAATTGTAGCAGGATTGAAGTTGTAGATAAATATAAATATCTTGGGCTAACCATAGATTACAACATGTCATGGAGAACTCACGTAAATTCAGTATGTGCGAAACTTAGATACATGTTAAGTACATTTCACCATCTTCGTTTTTATGTTAATAGGGCAACATTGTATGCGGTTTATCATGCACTGGTGGAGTCTTTGCTTTCATACGGATTGAGTAGTTATGGCCGTACCTTTTCTTCATATCTATTACAAATAAAACAACTGCAAGTTCGATTTATGAAAATATTAGTAGACAAACATACAAAAAGAAAATATAGCACAAATTACGATAATCTGTTTAGAATCTGTAAAATATTGCCAATCCAGGATAAAGTGAAGCTTCTGCTAGCTGTAGAAATGTTTGACAGTGATGAATTTAAAATACCCGTATCTCATACCTATAGAACTAGAGCAGTAACAAAAAGAGCTTTGCGTGTACCTAGAATCTGTAATTATTTCGGCCAAAGAACAAGAAAATATTTGATACCTAAAATCTACAATGAGATTCCTTTAGAACTTAGACAAGATAAAATTACAAAATTTACTTTCAAATCAAAATTATATAAGATACTCTTAGAAAACTGTACCACATTGGACTAGTACTATTAAATAGGCAAAAAGTAAAACGTATAATAAATAAATAAAATTGCATATGGTACCTATAAATAAGTGCATGTGTATGTGTGTATGTGTATGTATATATATATATATATGTATATATATATATATATATATATATATATATTAGTGTAGTATTGTATTAGTTGGCATTAGTATTATGTTAGAATAAAACTGTAAAAAATGAGAGCTTACATCTGCCAACAAACTGTCATGCAGTTTGGCAGATTTAATGTAAAGAAACCTTTTTTGTAACATCTTTTGGATAAATAAATGAAATTGAATTGAAATTGACTAGATGAGACTGTATAATCAAGCTCAATAGGTGGGCGATGTTAAGTATAGATCTTTGAACCTCGAGGCCGTGGTTTGTCATTTTAAACACATTTCTTTAATAGCAACAATGATATTATTTATGAGAAAGTTTTTAACAAAAGACTGAATCAATAATGTAGCATGATATAACGTCAGTGAGTAGCGATAGTCGACATCTACAGGGTCCTTCTTAATATGCTGAATTACACTTTTTTAAGGGGATGGTCAGACCGTCAAACTGCACAACTTTCTCCATGTCACCAACAAAAAAAATCTGTTCCACACAAAACTGCAAACCAACTTGAGCCAAATGTATGGGACAGCAGATGTTTTTTTCGCGATTTAGATGTTGGTCCCACAGAAAAAGTTGTTCAGTTTGATGTTCTGATAATCCCATTAAAAAGTGTCCGCATATTAAGTAGGACCTTGTATAGCAAGTTTTTTCAACGACCATCACCCAATGGTGCTTAGATTTGCGAGGTAACAATCCACTAATAGTTCACTCGCACCATCGCGTTATGAGGAAACTAAGATTCTTTTGATGCTATGTTGCCTCGCATATCTGGATTATCTGGACAGGTATCCAAAGTCACCGCTTGACGGTATGAAGATGGCTGCGCAGGGTGTTGTGTAGTGTGAGAGACAGAGGTGAGACTGAGAGTGTGACGTGTGGACTGGCGTGTTGCAGACGCTGGCGCCGGACGCGAACACGACCTTCAGCGTGGTGTACCTCGGCCGGCGCGAGGGGCCCGTCGCCGCCCACCTCTACATACACACCTCGCAGGGCGTGCACAAGTACCCGGTATGTCTCGCTCATCTAGGTAGTAGGTACCCACCTACTTAGGGTTGAGACATTGATTGACGGCGAACGACGGCGGGCCCGTACAAAAAACCACAATTAGTATGGGATCGCCGCGTCGACGGCGGATGACGGCGGCGGACGGCTTTCCATACTAAACGTGCTTTTTGTATGGGCCCGCTGCCGTTCGCCGTTAATTAATGTGTCTCAATCTTAATGGAACTCCCCTATTAACTTTAAACCTGACTTGCTTTATACCCGATCAATGATTGTTTTTTTTACAAAGCACATTCTTCGAGCCATATTGACCATTATCTTGCTTCCATCGATCCGTTCTGTGCTCGCGTGGGTCATATTATGGCCACCATCACTCATCTTCATTCGCGACAGAAGGTCTTCGGTTAACAGTGGGATATTATAATTTTATTTACAATCGATTTTTAAAAAGATTTCAGTAATTTTGCCATTTTGGAATTGTGTAATCTGTATTTAGTCCAGAACTAAAGTTTAGAAATTAAGAATTTTACACTGAATTATGTTTGTTTAGGCTCTAAGTGCTTGTTAAGAAAGGGTGTTTCAATGCCTATGTTTAAGTATTCTGAATTTTAGACGAGTGGGAAAATATTGCATGACAATTTGTAGAGATCTATCGTTTGACATACTCTATTTGTATGATTGTAGGTGTCGGCTGTGGGCGTGGCGAGCGCGTGGGGCATCTGGCCGCTGGCGGGGCTGCGCGTGCCTCTGAACGCGACCCTCTCGCCCCTCCTCACCCTCACCAACCCCACGTCGCACGTCGTACAGGTACTCTATACACTATATAGTATAGAGCGTATGGGGCAGCTTTATTATAGTTTAATAATGAGAGGGTCTCGTTAACGTAATCTGACGTGGTCCCTTAGGTGCAGGAGGTGTACTCGTCGGGCGCGTGGCTCGGCCTGCAGCTGCCGGAGGGACAGAGCAGCGCGGGGCGCGCGCTGTGGAGCATCCCGCCCCGCGCCACCCGCCCCCTCGTGCGCCTGCGCCTGCAGCCCCCCCCCGCGCCCCCGCACGACCACCACGCGCTCACCGCGTACATCAGGTGCGTGCACTATACATGACGCCACCCGCCCCCTCGTGCGCCTGCGCCTGCAGCCCCCCCCCCGCGCCCCCGCACGACCACCACGCGCTCACCGCGTACATCAGGTGCGTGCACTATACATGACGCCACCCGCCCCCTCGTGCGCCTGCGCCTGCAGCCCCCCCCCGCGCCCCCGCACGACCACCACGCGCTCCCCGCGTACATCAGGTGCGTGCACTATACATGACGCCACACACACGCGACGCGCGCTCTCGTGCGCCTGCTCATCCCCTGCCATCCATCCGAATGGTTAACTTGATTCGTGTATCAAAATTATCTACCGTTAATATAATTCAGTGTAAAGCGATATAGCGCTTACATATTTGTACATCATTAATAACATAATGTATTTGTGTTGATTTCAGAATAAAGACGAACGCGACGGGCGGCGGCGGGGGCGGGGGCGGAGAGTCAGGGGACGTCACGGACACGCTGGTGGTGGGGGTGGAGGCGCGCGCGGTGCCGGCCGGAGAGTACGCGCTCCCCGTGCAGCTGCGGCTCAGCGCGCGCGGCTCGCTGGACCCGCCGCTACACGTGCGTACTGTGCACTGTACTGTACTGTACACACTGTGCTCTATACTATAAGTGCCGGAGAGTACGCGCTCCCCGTGCAGCTGCGGCTCAGCGCGCGCGGCTCGCTGGACCCGCCGCTACACGTGCGTACTGTGCACTGTACTGTACTGTACACACTGTGCTCTATACTATAAGTGCCGGAGAGTACGCGCTCCCCGTGCAGCTGCGGCTCAGCGCGCGCGGCTCGCTGGACCCGCCGCTACACGTGCGTACTGTGCACTGTACTGTACTGTACACACTGTGCTCTATACTATAAGTGCCGGAGAGTACGCGCTCCCCGTGCAGCTGCGGCTCAGCGCGCGCGGCTCGCTGGACCCGCCGCTACACGTGCGTACTGTGCACTGTACTGTACTGTACACACTGTGCTCTATACTATAAGTGCCGGAGAGTACGCGCTCCCCGTGCAGCTGCGGCTCAGCGCGCGCGGCTCGCTGGACCCGCCGCTACACGTGCGTACTGTGCACTGTACTGTACTGTACACACTGTGCTCTATACTATAAGTGCCGGAGAGTACGCGCTCCCCGTGCAGCTGCGGCTCAGCGCGCGCGGCTCGCTGGACCCGCCGCTACACGTGCGTACTGTGCACTGTACTGTACTGTACACACTGTGCTCTATACTATAAGTGCCGGAGAGTACGCGCTCCCCGTGCAGCTGCGGCTCAGCGCGCGCGGCTCGCTGGACCCGCCGCTACACGTGCGTACTGTGCACTGTACTGTACTGTACACACTGTGCTCTATACTATAAGTGCCGGAGAGTACGCGCTCCCCGTGCAGCTGCGGCTCAGCGCGCGCGGCTCGCTGGACCCGCCGCTACACGTGCGTACTGTGCACTGTACTGTACTGTACACACTGTGCTCTATACTATAAGTGCCGGAGAGTACGCGCTCCCCGTGCAGCTGCGGCTCAGCGCGCGCGGCTCGCTGGACCCGCCGCTACACGTGCGTACTGTGCACTGTACTGTACTGTACACACTGTGCTCTATACTATAAGTGCCGGAGAGTACGCGCTCCCCGTGCAGCTGCGGCTCAGCGCGCGCGGCTCGCTGGACCCGCCGCTACACGTGCGTACTGTGCACTGTACTGTACTGTACACACTGTGCTCTATACTATAAGTGCCGGAGAGTACGCGCTCCCCGTGCAGCTGCGGCTCAGCGCGCGCGGCTCGCTGGACCCGCCGCTACACGTGCGTACTGTGCACTGTACTGTACTGTACACACTGTGCTCTATACTATAAGTGCCGGAGAGTACGCGCTCCCCGTGCAGCTGCGGCTCAGCGCGCGCGGCTCGCTGGACCCGCCGCTACACGTGCGTACTGTGCACTGTACTGTACTGTACACACTGTGCTCTATACTATAAGTGCCGGAGAGTACGCGCTCCCCGTGCAGCTGCGGCTCAGCGCGCGCGGCTCGCTGGACCCGCCGCTACACGTGCGTACTGTGCACTGTACTGTACTGTACACACTGTGCTCTATACTATAAGTGCCGGAGAGTACGCGCTCCCCGTGCAGCTGCGGCTCAGCGCGCGCGGCTCGCTGGACCCGCCGCTACACGTGCGTACTGTGCACTGTACTGTACTGTACACACTGTGCTCTATACTATAAGTGCCGGAGAGTACGCGCTCCCCGTGCAGCTGCGGCTCAGCGCGCGCGGCTCGCTGGACCCGCCGCTACACGTGCGTACTGTGCACTGTACTGTACTGTACACACTGTGCTCTATACTATAAGTGCCGGAGAGTACGCGCTCCCCGTGCAGCTGCGGCTCAGCGCGCGCGGCTCGCTGGACCCGCCGCTACACGTGCGTACTGTGCACTGTACTGTACTGTACACACTGTGCTCTATACTATAAGTGCCGGAGAGTACGCGCTCCCCGTGCAGCTGCGGCTCAGCGCGCGCGGCTCGCTGGACCCGCCGCTACACGTGCGTACTGTGCACTGTACTGTACTGTACACACTGTGCTCTATACTATAAGTGCCGGAGAGTACGCGCTCCCCGTGCAGCTGCGGCTCAGCGCGCGCGGCTCGCTGGACCCGCCGCTACACGTGCGTACTGTGCACTGTACCACAGTGAATATACTAATAGTCTCGGGTGCTCTCGGTCGCTCCAGGCTTATCGTGCGGGGGGTGCGGGTGGCGGGGGCGGCGGTCCCAGTACCGATGCACCTGCGCGCTGTACCCCACACCCCTCCGCACTCCGCGCAAGCCACCCCGCACTCCGCGCAAGCATAGACCCAACGCGGCCACTAATAGCACCCACGCGTATTGTATTAACGCTATGATTGTACTGTACTGTACACATTGTGCTCTATACGATGTGTCGGAGACTCGGAGAGTATGCGCTACCCGTGCAGGTGTATAATAAGACGTGTATGTTTATACAATAAGCAGTTCAAGAGACAAGGGCGTGAGCGCGTGTGCAGAAAAAAAACGTATCGCTTTCGTTCGCGCCTCGATTCGAGGCTGACTGTCGAAAGCGCGAGCGCTTTGTCGGCTCGCAAGTGGTTGTTACAAATGTCGAAAGGTTGCGCGTTGCCTAGCGATGCGCTGCGGCTGCACCCACACGAGGGTGCGGTTGCCGCCCAATGACACATTCATTACACGCATGAAATTTTACATCTAAACTACAAAGACGTTTTACAAATAGACGCGTCATACGCTAACATCACTGCACTTTAAAATGGCGCGACATAGTGATGTGTAACCCGTACACTAGACGGCGCGTGACTATGAGAAAGCCGGGCAATTACCTTACTTTTTAACCGACTTCAAAAAAAAGGAGGAGGTTTCTCAATTCGACCGTATATATATATATATTTTTTTTTTTGTGTTCGCGGATAACTTCGTCGTTTATGAACCGATTTCGATGATTTTCTTTTTTGTTGCCATTTTGAAGCGCGGACAACGTATCTACATACAAAAACATCTTAGCTAAACTATTATAAAACTGTAACAGAAGTGCGTCTGTACATTGAAGATATTTACAAAAAAAAAGTTACGATGTGGTTTTTAGGTGTCCCTTATTCCAAATCACCAATTTTTGGATTTTTTGTTTCTTTGTGTGTTTGTTTGTTTGAACGAGCATCACGCAAAAACTGCTAAACCGATTTTGATGAAACTTTTTTTATTTGTTAGCTTATGATCTGACTTAAAATCTGGTATATAATTTGTGCGGACGAAGTCGCGGGTTAACGCTAGTCTTGTATAAATATGTGTTTTTTGCTGATACGGCTACGGCGACTGCTGCTGGTATGATAGGCATCGCTGTGTAGCCAATCTTTGCGATAAAACTACGTCTACTATGTGCACGACACTAGCGAGACACTATACTAGCGCGGCGTAGCGCACGAACTATGTCGGACAGCCGTAAATTATCTACACTATCACAGTACTAAAGTAAAGACTCTGTGTTTGTTCGAGGATTCTGCCAAAACTACTGGACCGATTGTGGTAAAACTTTTTTTATTTAAAAGCTTATTATTCGTCTTAAAAATTAGCTTATATTTTATTCCGGTACGATGACGGGAGCGGATGCGGACGAAGCCACGGGCAAAATATAAATTGTATCGGAATTTCCGAATTCCCATACAAACTTTTACGTCAGTTTTAACACCTTTTGGGGGTTGAAATACGACAAACCTTTTTTAAGTGAGCATCTAGATGCCAATAGAAACTTCCATGCCAAATTTTAAGTAGGAGATCTCGTGTTTAATTAGTGTGTGGTTTTGCATCGATTCAAGTATATTTTCATAGCTTGTCCGGCAAAAGTACAAATTTCTGCCACAGCGTGTGCTGCGATCGACTTGACAGTTCCCAACACCCACTTCGCACATAGCCATTTTGATCCTTAGTTCAATGAATTAAGATCTTGTCGTAGGGACTTCTTTGGTTGACGCGAGCATAACAAACCGCAGCCCTTGTGTTCATACCGCAACGGAACCGGTTTGTTATGCTCGCGTCAACCAAAGAAGTCCCTACGACAAGATCTTAATCCATTGAACTAAGGATCAAAATGGCGTGTATACGGGGCTAGCGGCTAACACTCGTCGGTGAGAGGTCACGCACACATCGCCGCGCTATGTATGGGTATACCTATAGTTTCCGCTGAGTATGAAGCTTCCGATCTGTAGGGATATTTAATCATGTGATGTAACGCTCGTGTTTGTGTGTGGTGGCAACGGCAGGTGTCGCTGTCGCTGGGCAACAGTGAGGGCGCGGCGGTGCACGTGTCCGGCGCCGTGTGGGGCGCGCGCTGCCACCACGCGGCGCAGGCGCAGCACGACCCGCGCTCCGACCCGCACCCGCACCCGCACCCGCAGTCGGCCGCAGCCTCGCTCGCCCCCGACCCATCAGCACCTGCGCCGCCCGCACACCACAACGGCAACGGTATGCTGTATTTCAACAATATCCACGATATTTATTGTTCTCTTTTTGTTTTTAATTTCAATTAACGTACTGAAGATGCAACTACACGCCTAAAAAGATGACAAACCATCTATTCATCCCACCACCTCGGAAAGAGTATTTTTGCTCTTCGATATCTGAGTGCAAAAGCCATAAAAGTATCATATAGAGGAACTGACAGCTGAGAAAGCGAGATGTACCTAGCGGCGCCACTGTATAATAGAAAGTGATACGTGACGCAAGGCAATAGAACCGTTTTTTTTTAACTTGTCAGCACAATCGACTGGGTAAATATTCGTGCTCTGTGAATAATTAGTGAATCTAAAGTGAAGTCGTAGATTATTTTGTGAAATATACTAACACTATTTCATTAAATTACCTATGATTTCACGTTAAATTCACAATTATACAAAGAACTCGAAGTTTTAGGGTGCAGATAAGTGCCGACAAATGCACAAAAAACGGTTTCATTTGACAACTCATGTCAGTTACTCTATTCCGACAGGTATAATAACTTTATGGCAAAAGCCGTTTTTATCCTCTAGACTAGAGGATAAAGTAAATTGAATTTAGAATATCGTGTTCTTACTCTTTTTTAATTTGATAAAAACTCTGAGTCGTAATCTTCTTGGTGTACTTTTTTTAATTTGCTTTGCGCGCGCCATTTTCTTTTCACCTCACAAGCTCGGAAAGATTCTGTTTATCATTCGAAATCTGAGTGCAAAAGTGCATTTTATCCGCTAGCGTGGAAAGAGTTTTTAAAATTGGAATCTTTCTATTCAATAAAGAAAAACAGCCTAAACAGGTTTTTTTTTCATGCTATTTTCGTGCTGGCCAGTCATAGACGAAGAATTTTTCGCTTACGCTGGTAGACGGATTGTCGGTGTAACCGGGTATGAGATAGCGATACTCATAAAATCCTATAATCTTCACCACGTTAGTTGACATTCTTCTTATCGTGCGGGCAGAAGCCCTAGTGTCAGAGTTTTAATTGACATTAAAAACTAAACTTTCATTTCAGACAAATGATAAAAATTTAACAGAAGAGTTAAGCATGTGCGATACTGTTACGTGCGAGTGAGACAGGAATACGCATTTGCTTAAAAGGAGCCAATATCCAACGATCCTCGTTGAATATATTTTGTTCCTGGTTAGATTAGATAAGGTAAAAAGTCAGTGGGAGGCAGGGAGTGTCCGTACTGTACCCAGTACCTACTAGCACAGTTTATTTCATAGTTACTAGCATATACTAAATATTTTTTCTTATACTGTGCCCATACATCCCCCCTGGGTATGTCTGCTCTGCATGCAGTAGAACGTATACAACGTGTTAAGAAATTAGTACAAAATCTGTTACACCCCAATTAATTTATAACAAAATAATTAAATTGAAACAATAATTTCATTATTTTGATGGTTAAAATTTAAAGCTATTTGCATTTTAAGTTTTGAGGCAAATATAATTTGTTATAATTTCAGCAATGAATGAAAGCGCTAATGTACTCATGGATACATTTTAATAATATTGTTTTGGTAGTAAGTAGGGTTTGTGTGTCCGTGCGGTGGATCGACATCGGGTTCAGTAAATTTTACGAACAAATAATTTAACATTTTGAAAAAAATTACCTATGTTGAAACCATGATAAGGGTTGAACTTCATCTAGCAGCACCGCATCGCCTTTTTCTGTCGCTCCATTCTTTTCTGACACTCAGGATCGTCATTTGCTAGAGGAAATAAGATAGACGGAACGCGATGTAAATGACGTTCCTGAGGTTCAACCGTAATTGGATTCTGCTCTCGATTCTAAACAAACTACTTTCTAGTGTAGCGTTAATTCATTAACACGTATAGGGCGTGATGATGATGATGAGCCACAGGTGCAGGTGCAGAGGTGACGTGTGCTCGTTCGGTTGCAGGCGGCGGCAAGGCGCCGGCGCCGAGTGAGGGCGCCACCGTGACCGTGCTGCAGACTGTGCTGCCGCCGCACCTGCCGCCCACCGAGGCGGCACTACTCACGCTCGACTGTACGTACATACATACCTGCTCATATTATATGTGTAAGTATAAGGCGCCGAGTGAGGGCGCCACCGTGACCGTGCTGCAGACTGTGCTGCCGCCGCACCTGCCGCCCACCGAGGCGGCACTACTCACGCTCGACTGTACGTACATACATACCTGCTCATATTATATGTGTAAGTATAAGGCGCCGAGTGAGGGCGCCACCGTGACCGTGCTGCAGACTGTGCTGCCGCCGCACCTGCCGCCCACCGAGGCGGCACTACTCACGCTCGACTGTACGTACATACATACCTGCTCATATTATATGTGTAAGTATAAGGCGCCGAGTGAGGGCGCCACCGTGACCGTGCTGCAGTCTGTGCTGCCGCCGCACCTGCCGCCCACCGAGGCGGCACTACTCACGCTCGACTGTACGTACATACATACCTGCTCATATTATATGTGTAAGTATAAGGCGCCGAGTGAGGGCGCCACCGTGACCGTGCTGCAGTCTGTGCTGCCGCCGCACCTGCCGCCCACCGAGGCGGCACTACTCACGCTCGACTGTACGTACATACATACCTGCTCATATTATATGTGTAAGTATAAGGCGCCGAGTGAGGGCGCCACCGTGACCGTGCTGCAGTCTGTGCTGCCGCCGCACCTGCCGCCCACCGAGGCGGCACTACTCACGCTCGACTGTACGTACATACATACCTGCTCATATTATATGTGTAAGTATAAGGCGCCGAGTGAGGGCGCCACCGTGACCGTGCTGCAGACTGTGCTGCCGCCGCACCTGCCGCCCACCGAGGCGGCACTACTCACGCTCGACTGTACGTACATACATACCTGCTCATATTATATGTGTAAGTATAAGGCGCCGAGTGAGGGCGCCACCGTGACCGTGCTGCAGACTGTGCTGCCGCCGCACCTGCCGCCCACCGAGGCGGCACTACTCACGCTCGTCTGTATCTATTATTTATTTTATTTTTTCACAAGCTTTTACCCGCAACTACGTCCGCATAAATTATATACCAGATTTTAAGTCAGATCATAAGCTATCAAACAAAAAAAGTTTCATCAAAATCGGTTCATTAATTTTTGCGTGATACTCGAACAAACAAACACCCAAACAAACAAACAAACAAACAAACAAACAGACAGACAAAAAATCCAAAAATTATTTTGGAATCAGGGACAGAATAGAATAGAATAGAATTATTTATTTCATGTTATCAAATTCATAATTACATGTAAGTGCGTTACATAAAAAATAAAAATGTCAAAGGATAATATGATCGTCAAGAATAAAAAATAAAATAAAAATAGAACAATAAAAATGTCAACATCACTAATATAGAGAGTAACAATGTCAAATAAATAATGTAATACATAAGAAAATACAATTCAATTTAAATAAAATCGCGGTAAAAACCATGTTGTAATTTTTTTTTTGTAAATATCTTTAATGTACAGACACACTTCGGTTACAGTTTTATAATAGTTTAGATAACAGAAGAGTGTCTTTACATTGAAGATATTTACAAAAAAAAGATTACGATATGGTTTTTAGATGTCTCTGATTTCAAATTACCAATTTTTGGATTTTTTGTCTGTCTGTTTGTTTGTTTGTTTGTTTGTGTGTTTGTTTGTTCGAGCATCACGCAAAAATTATTGAACCGATTTTGATGAAACTTTTTTTGTTTGATAGCTTATGATCTGACTTAAAATCTGGTATATAATTTATGTCGACAAAGTCGCGGGTAAATGCTCGTACTATCTGTAATCTGTCACAAAATAAATGAATTGAGTTGAAATAGGAAACACGTTGGATCTCGGGAGTTCAGTGGCTATAGATAGTTTGTATGTGTTACAGACGGCAAGCTGTGGTCGAGCTACGAGGCGTCGCGACGCGAGGGGGAGGAGGGGGAGGGCTCGGACTCGGAGCGCGGGGGCGAGGCGTGGTGCGGGGGGTGGGCCGTGCTCGGGCGCGCCGCCGTGCCCTACAGCGTGCGCCTGCTGAGAGGCACGCTGCGCGCAGACCCCGCAGAGCTGCAGTACGTATTGTGTACTCGCATGGTGCTGCAGTACCTACTGTATACACTGTGCTGCGGTACGTGTTGTATACACGGCGCTGCAGTACCTACTGTATACACTGTGCTGCGGTACGTGTTGTATACACGGCGCTGCAGTACCTACTGTATACACTGTGCTGCGGTACGTGTTGTATACACGGCGCTGCAGTACCTACTGTATACACTGTGCTGCGGTACGTGTTGTATACACGGCGCTGCAGTACCTACTGTATACACTGTGCTGCGGTACGTGTTGTATACACGGCGCTGCAGTACCTACTGTATACACTGTGCTGCGGTACGTGTTGTATACACGGCGCTGCAGTACCTACTGTATACACTGTGCTGCGGTACGTGTTGTATACACGGCGCTGCAGTACCTACTGTATACACTGTGCTGCGGTACGTGTTGTATACACGGCGCTGCAGTACCTACTGTATACACTGTGCTGCGGTACGTGTTGTATACACGGCGCTGCAGTACCTACTGTATACACTGTGTTGGAGCACGTATTTTATACAGGGTCCTTCTTAATATGCTGACACTTTTTCAAGGAGTTGATCAGACCATCAAACTGAACAACTTTCAATCTTTTCAACATCAAAATCGCGAAAAAAAAATCAGCTGTCATACATTTAAGGTTGTCTGGAAGAAATCGCTTTTTAGCGATAAGACCGCCTAATTTGTACCAGAATGTAATTTGTATTTGGTGTAAATAAAAGTATATTTCATTCATTCATTCATTCATTTAAATAGGTTTGCAGTTTTGTATGGACGAGCAGATATTTTTTTGCGATTTCGACGTTGTTCCCATATAAAAAGTTGTTCAGTTTGATGGTCTGATCATCCCCTTAAACAAGTGTTAGCATATTAAGAAGAACCTTATACAGGGTGAAATTGATATCATTAAGCATCCTTTTAAACTAAGAGTCTACCCATCAAACTGAACAACTTTTACTATGAGAGTAAATCGATCGGAGTAACTAAAAAATCTGCTGTTGCATACATTTAAGTTGAGTAAGCTCTGCAGTTTAGTATGGAACAGCAGATTTTTTTTTTGCCTTGATCAGTTTGCTCTCATAGTAAAAGTTGTTCAGTTTGATGGGTAGACTCTTTGTTTAAAAGGATGCTACTGATATCAATTTCCCCCTGTATTACACGGTGCTGCGGTACGTATTGTATACAAGGTGCTGAGGCCCGTATTTTATACGCGGGGGTGAGACGGCCGCTGTGCACCGACCTACCTCATAGACCATAGAGGGAGGGGTAATGTCTAGACTTATGATATTTTGTTGTGTTTCAGTTTTATAACGGCGAATCGTGAGACGGCGCTGCAGCCGCAGGAGCTGCGCGTGCGCAACGAGTTCCTGGTGCCCGTGCACCTGACGCACCTCGACGTGCCGCCCGAAGTGCACCAACACTTTGTTGTTAGTATCTGTCGCACTACATCACCAGTAGTGGTGATATGATGATGATGATGACGGCATGTGATGTGTCAGGTGGAGGGGTGGTCGGAGCGGGTGGTGGAGGCGGCGCAGAGCGCGGCGGTGGTGTCGGTGCGGCTGCGCGACGCGAGCCCCGCGCCCGACCTGCGCCTGCGCACCGCGCTGCGCCTGCGCACCAACGTCACCGAGTACACCGTGCCGCTGCTCCTCTACAGCGGCCGGCTACATCTGGTGAGTTACGTTTGATACTGTTGAAAAAGTGATAACGCTAATTTGGACGAAACGCTAACTTACAGTTTGTTGTTCGTGTACTTGATCTACTGTGTGATTGCGATAAATTGATAAACTTGTAAAGTTCCCCCATCCAAGCTCTAATGGGCTTTGACCTCCACTCAGGAGGCTTCACCCTTCCCTTAATATTGCTATAACATTAGTACATTACTGCAGCGGCCAACAACAGAGGCATTGGCATGGACGAACGTCAAAAAAACGTGTAAACGTGTAAGTCCATCAATGCCTAGTTGTGGCCAAGGCTTGTTTAGTACTTTTCTCAAATAATGCGCGGAAATTAAAACAATAAATTTTCTCAAATAATTCGCGGAAATTAAAACTCATTTCAAAATCAATGACGAACAACGAACAACAATTTTTTTTTTTTCATTAAACAGCTTTCTATTTGTAAGCCAGTTCGAAATTTAAATAAAACCTTTGATGAGTTACCTCCTTGGTCGCCAATAGTCGCCATGTTTCGGAGAAAAAGATCGTTCCATTTTTAAATTACACGACAGATATGAGTTTACTATGTAATTTATTTGGCCGCTAAACACAACAGATATGGATTTTCATACAACATTGCCGGCCGCTGCGCGCATGTATTTGGCCAGTACTGCAATTTCGATTTATCTCGAAGAAGGTTATCAAGATAATGCTCACATTTCCAAGCATGTTTGAGAAAAATAATATACTATACTTGTAACTTATTATGAATGCACGATGCTTAGCACCCTCGCTGCGCTCGGGCGCAAATTTTACGGCGTTCAATAATGTAACGCGTATCGTAATGCGCTAATAATGTTTATCTGTCAGGAGTGGGAGTGGCCGCACTCGGCGGACGGGTGGCTGCGCGTGGGCGCGGTGGGCACGTCGTCGACGCGGCGCGTGCGCGCGCTCCTGCGCAACCCCGCGCCCGCGCCGCTCTGCGCCACCGCGCTGCGCGCCGCCCTGCCCGGCGCCCACCTCGCGCTGCGCGCCTGCGCCGACCACCGCGCCGCCCCGCACGACCACGCCTGCGTGCGTACCTACTCTACCGCTACACTACCGCCACACTACAGCTCGTGCTGGTTACTAATATAATGTACGTTATGTGTGCAGCGCTGCGTGCCGGCGGAGAGCGCGGCGCCGGCGTGGCTGACGGTGGTGGCGCCGGCGCGCGCCGGCGCGCTCGCGGGCACCGTGCGCGTGAGCACGCCCCACGCCTCCACCGACCACAACGTGACGCTCACCGCCGTGCAGGGCCGCCTCGCCGCGCGCCCGCTGCACCTGCGCCACGCCGCGCCCGTACGTACATACACTGTACTATACTATACTATACTATACTGAGCACGACCACAACGTGACGCTCACCGCCGTGCAGGGCCGCCTCGCCGCGCGCCCGCTGCACCTGCGCCACGCCGCGCCCGTACGTACATACACTGTACTATACTATACTATACTATACTGAGCACGACCACAACGTGACGCTCACCGCCGTGCAGGGCCGCCTCGCCGCGCGCCCGCTGCACCTGCGCCACGCCGCGCCCGTACGTACATACACTGTACTATACTATACTATACTATACTGAGCACGACCACAACGTGACGCTCACCGCCGTGCAGGGCCGCCTCGCCGCGCGCCCGCTGCACCTGCGCCACGCCGCGCCCGTACGTACATACACTGTACTATACTATACTATACTATACTGAGCACGACCACAACGTGACGCTCACCGCCGTGCAGGGCCGCCTCGCCGCGCGCCCGCTGCACCTGCGCCACGCCGCGCCCGTACGTACATACACTGTACTATACTATACTATACTATACTATACTGAGCACGACCACAACGTGACGCTCACCGCCGTGCAGGGCCGCCTCGCCGCGCGCCCGCTGCACCTGCGCCACGCCGCGCCCGTACGTACATACACTGTACTATACTATACTATACTATACTATACTGAGCACGACCACAACGTGACGCTCACCGCCGTGCAGGGCCGCCTCGCCGCGCGCCCGCTGCACCTGCGCCACGCCGCGCCCGTACGTACATACACTGTACTATACTATACTATACTATACTGAGCACGACCACAACGTGACGCTCACCGCCGTGCAGGGCCGCCTCGCCGCGCGCCCGCTGCACCTGCGCCACGCCGCGCCCGTACGTACATACACTGTACTATACTATACTATACTATACTATACTGAGCACGACCACAACGTGACGCTCACCGCCGTGCAGGGCCGCCTCGCCGCGCGCCCGCTGCACCTGCGCCACGCCGCGCCCGTACGTACATACACTGTACTATACTATACTATACTATACTATACTGAGCACGACCACAACGTGACGCTCACCGCCGTGCAGGGCCGCCTCGCCGCGCGCCCGCTGCACCTGCGCCACGCCGCGCCCGTACGTACATACACTGTACTATACTATACTATACTATACTATACTGAGCACGACCACAACGTGACGCTCACCGCCGTGCAGGGCCGCCTCGCCGCGCGCCCGCTGCACCTGCGCCACGCCGCGCCCGTACGTACATACACTGTACTATACTATACTATACTATACTATACTGAGCACGACCACAACGTGACGCTCACCGCCGTGCAGGGCCGCCTCGCCGCGCGCCCGCTGCACCTGCGCCACGCCGCGCCCGTACGTACATACACTGTACTATACTATACTATACTATACTATACTGAGCACGACCACAACGTGACGCTCACCGCCGTGCAGGGCCGCCTCGCCGCGCGCCCGCTGCACCTGCGCCACGCCGCGCCCGTACGTACATACACTGTACTATACTATACTATACTATACTATACTGAGCACGACCACAACGTGACGCTCACCGCCGTGCAGGGCCGCCTCGCCGCGCGCCCGCTGCACCTGCGCCACGCCGCGCCCGTACGTACATACACTGTACTATACTATACTATACTATACTATACTGAGCACGACCACAACGTGACGCTCACCGCCGTGCAGGGCCGCCTCGCCGCGCGCCCGCTGCACCTGCGCCACGCCGCGCCCGTACGTACATACACTGTACTATACTATACTATACTATACTGAGCACGACCACAACGTGACGCTCACCGCCGTGCAGGGCCGCCTCGCCGCGCGCCCGCTGCACCTGCGCCACGCCGCGCCCGTACGTACATACACTGTACTATACTATACTATACTATACTGAGCACGACCACAACGTGACGCTCACCGCCGTGCAGGGCCGCCTCGCCGCGCGCCCGCTGCACCTGCGCCACGCCGCGCCCGTACGTACATACACTGTACTATACTATACTATACTATACTATACTGAGCACGACCACAACGTGACGCTCACCGCCGTGCAGGGCCGCCTCGCCGCGCGCCCGCTGCACCTGCGCCACGCCGCGCCCGTACGTACATACACTGTACTATACTATACTATACTATACTATACTGAGCACGACCACAACGTGACGCTCACCGCCGTGCAGGGCCGCCTCGCCGCGCGCCCGCTGCACCTGCGCCACGCCGCGCCCGTACGTACATACACTGTACTATACTATACTATACTATACTGAGCACGACCACAACGTGACGCTCACCGCCGTGCAGGGCCGCCTCGCCGCGCGCCCGCTGCACCTGCGCCACGCCGCGCCCGTACGTACATACACTGTACTATACTATACTATACTATACTGAGCACGACCACAACGTGACGCTCACCGCCGTGCAGGGCCGCCTCGCCGCGCGCCCGCTGCACCTGCGCCACGCCGCGCCCGTACGTACATACACTGTACTATACTATACTATACTATACTATACTGAGCACGACCACAACGTGACGCTCACCGCCGTGCAGGGCCGCCTCGCCGCGCGCCCGCTGCACCTGCGCCACGCCGCGCCCGTACGTACATACACTGTACTATACTATACTATACTATACTATACTGAGCACGACCACAACGTGACGCTCACCGCCGTGCAGGGCCGCCTCGCCGCGCGCCCGCTGCACCTGCGCCACGCCGCGCCCGTACGTACATACACTGTACTATACTATACTATACTATACTATACTGAGCACGACCACAACGTGACGCTCACCGCCGTGCAGGGCCGCCTCGCCGCGCGCCCGCTGCACCTGCGCCACGCCGCGCCCGTACGTACATACACTGTACTATACTATACTATACTATACTATACTGAGCACGACCACAACGTGACGCTCACCGCCGTGCAGGGCCGCCTCGCCGCGCGCCCGCTGCACCTGCGCCACGCCGCGCCCGTACGTACATACACTGTACTATACTATACTATACTATACTATACTGAGCACGACCACAACGTGACGCTCACCGCCGTGCAGGGCCGCCTCGCCGCGCGCCCGCTGCACCTGCGCCACGCCGCGCCCGTACGTACATACACTGTACTATACTATACTATACTATACTATACTGAGCACGACCACAACGTGACGCTCACCGCCGTGCAGGGCCGCCTCGCCGCGCGCCCGCTGCACCTGCGCCACGCCGCGCCCGTACGTACATACACTGTACTATACTATACTATACTATACTGAGCACGACCACAACGTGACGCTCACCGCCGTGCAGGGCCGCCTCGCCGCGCGCCCGCTGCACCTGCGCCACGCCGCGCCCGTACGTACATACACTGTACTATACTATACTATACTATACTATACTGAGCACGACCACAACGTGACGCTCACCGCCGTGCAGGGCCGCCTCGCCGCGCGCCCGCTGCACCTGCGCCACGCCGCGCCCGTACGTACATACACTGTACTATACTATACTATACTATACTATACTGAGCACGACCACAACGTGACGCTCACCGCCGTGCAGGGCCGCCTCGCCGCGCGCCCGCTGCACCTGCGCCACGCCGCGCCCGTACGTACATACACTGTACTATACTATACTATACTATACTATACTGAGCACGACCACAACGTGACGCTCACCGCCGTGCAGGGCCGCCTCGCCGCGCGCCCGCTGCACCTGCGCCACGCCGCGCCCGTACGTACATACACTGTACTATACTATACTATACTGAGCACGACCACAACGTGACGCTATATAATGTAATGTTTGTGCAGTACGCGTGGTCGACGGCGGAGCTGGTGCTGGAGAACACAATGGAGCTGCGCATGCGCGTCACCGAGGTGCTGCCACAGGAGCCCGACCCCGCCCTCGAGTTCCTGTGAGTACACTTTGGCCGCGGTCTGAATTGCGCCAAAATCGATTTTAGCGCTCTCAAACGCGTCCCGATTTGGTGATAGCGAGATCACGTTAGGCGGCGTGACGTCATTGATGACGTCTTTATCAGCGCCATCTTGGAATTTCTGCGCCCATGCTCCACAGCGATATCACCGTGAGCCTTAT
The DNA here is from genome assembly GCA_922987775.1 of Agonopterix subpropinquella. NCBI lineage: Eukaryota > Metazoa > Arthropoda > Insecta > Lepidoptera > Depressariidae > Agonopterix > Agonopterix subpropinquella. Next base: position 22,224,570 of record OV277709.1, read on the forward strand.
GTCAAACCCAAAAAGTAATGTCAAACCACTGTCACTGTCAATGTCAAAGTGGCGGTTTTTGATACAATATAACGTGAATACAACTGTCAGTGGTTTGAGACCGGAAAAACCGGTCCGATTTGAATAGCGCCGTAAGTTGTGAAATCGCGCTTTTTGTTTCGGACCAGCGATTATGGACGTTATCACTGTGAGCCATGAAATTGTGAATCGGACCGCGGCCTCTGTCTACGTGAGCGTCTGACTAATCTAACCCCCTTGCGCTTATAAACATATAGATAGGAGTCAGGTTTCTTTGATGCTGACTGTAGGCTCTCCTTTATCTTGACTTGCTCTTCTTGACTTGTCTATCGTTTTCTCGTGTCTCTATCCCTTTCCAGCGCTCGCACTTTTCAGACTCTAGGGTACCTAATGGTGCAGTCAAGCTTTTTCTCACTCTACCGAACGACGTTGCGTAACCGCATAAAATGGCTCAGCACAAAGCGATCTCATGATACTTTGTAACGGAGCACCCTTTCAGCGCAAGCGCCTAAATACGCCGCTAATATAAATGGTGTCCTTTCCTCGGAGATGGGGTACCTAGAGGGTTACAAAATGAAAGGTGGTAGCTTCAAATAACAAACTGGTTAATGTTTCTCTCTTATAATAGGCGGATTCCCGCCTGAAGCCCTATGCGACTGCTCAGGACTCCGAGCCGCCAGTCGATAGGGTTTCAGGGGCGCTTTAGGTGCTGAAGACTTGCCGGACTTCTCGGTACCCCGAGCCGCCACGCAGCATTGTTTCAGGGTGAGGGAGGGGGAGAGGAAGGGGAAGGTGAGCCGACCCTTCGCACAACTGCCAATTGGCCAGGGATGGACTGCTCGGAACCCCGAACCGCACTAAACCTCTGAACCGACTGAGAGCCGGTCGAAGAGTGACGGCTCACTACGGTTGCGGGCTGCCTTTTATACTATTCCGGACAGCCGGCCGCGATGCGCTCGAGGCGCGGTGTGTTTACATTACACCATCGCCACAACGTGAATAATGTTGCTGCAGAAACAAGATGGCGGCTGCGCTTTTTGCTCAACTCCTTAATTGCCCCTGAAGTGCGGGGTGAGGTGCGGTATCAGAAGTTAGTGAGGGGTAGAGGGTGGCTCTTCTATTATATGGTAATGATAGAGAATGCGAAATTATTGTCACAGACCGGAGGCTGGCGCGGAGGGGGCGTGGGTGCGTGCGGGAGTGGGGGGCGTCGGCCAAGTGCGGTACAGACCCGAGCGACTCTGCGAGCCCGCCTGCTACACCGGCCTGCAGCTACACACTGCAGGTGAGGGGGGGCTACAGGCCCGAGCGACTCTGCTAGCCCGCCTGCTACACCGGCCTGCAGCTACACACTGCAGGTGAGGGGGGGGCTACAGGCCCGAGCGACTCTGCGAGCCCGCCTGCTACACCGGCCTGCAGCTACACACTGCAGGTGAGGGGGGGGGCTACAGGCCCGAGCGACTCTGCGAGCCCGCCTGCTACACCGGCCTGCAGCTACACACTGCAGGTGAGGGGGGGGGGGGGGGGCTACAGGCCCGAGCGACTCTGCGAGCCCGCCTGCTACACCGGCCTGCAGCTACACACTGCAGGTGAGGGGGGGGCTACAGGCCCGAGCGACTCTGCGAGCCCGCCTGCTACACCGGCCTGCAGCTACACACTGCAGGTGAGGGGGGGGCTACAGGCCCGAGCGACTCTGCGAGCCCGCCTGCTACACCGGCCTGCAGCTACACACTGCAGGTGAGGGGGGGGGGGGGGGCTACAGGCCCGAGCGACTCTGCGAGCCCGCCTGCTACACCGGCCTGCAGCTACACACTGCAGGTGAGGGGGGGGCTACAGGCCCGAGCGACTCTGCGAGCCCGCCTGGTACACCGGCCTGCAGCTACACACTGCAGGTGAGGGGGGGGCTACAGGCCCGAGCGACTCTGCGACACATGGTAAAGGCGTCGCGTTATGTAGATGTGTCTGAGATCTTAAGCGCCCCCAAGGTAAGGTACCCCAAGCCGCATTTGGTGAGGTCCCTGAGGAGTTCCCTGCGTCCTGGAAGGGTTACGAAGCTGCCCGGTGAACCCGAAGCCGCGTCTATAACCTTTCAGGACGGGGTTTCAGTTCTGGAGATGCACCAGCTGCCCGGTTATCCCCAAGCAGTTATTGTATGTCTTCAGGGGAGATTGAAGGATTATCACACTGCCCGGTTAGCCACAAGCCGCGTGTATAATTTTTCATGAGGGAAGGAGGAAGGGAGGTGGGACGCCTTTTTATAGCAGGGCGACGCGGTCCGCCATATCGCCCCCGTGTGGAGCGCGCGCCCCGCACGCCTCCGCCCGCTGACGTCATCGGCCTCCGCGCCGGCGCGCCGTCTCCGGGCGGCCGCTCCTCTCTCCGCGCATCGCCTCAGCACCGTGCGTCGCCTGCTTGTAACTACTTTGTTGTGTATGCGCAAGTCATGTTCCTCTCTGTACCATGTTCGCCATTCTCCCTTTCTCCTTTCATCGCGTGTAATCTATAACATTAGTAGTTGTACGGAACAAATTCCATACATTTAGTCTACATTGATGAGTAATGATATTCATAATGAGGCGCTTAAATAATACACTCGTGACCTAGTAAAGTCAGTCGTTTTACAACATTCAACTAAGCGGCTCAGGCAACCGAACTAACTTACTTTTGACAATAAACTACGTCAACTAGTTACGGTGTCTTTAACTACATCTTCTGCAACATCCCTACAACTCAACTACGAGGCCTACGTGAACCACGGAAAGCCCCTACATCTTTTGGTCCTTCGAGCATCAGGACACTTGGAAAACTTCTCAGTCTTCAAGAACCAAGACCTGCGGAAACTCTGCAGTTCGTCGAACCTCATCTGGGTGGATTCACTACTTGATTAGTGTTGTGGATCTCTTTACGGAAGCGAATCGGTGTAGTTGGCCTCCCACCAGCGGGTCTCACCAACAGCATTGAGAAGTCGTACTTTTCGTAGAGAGCTTACACGCACTGAGTGCCAAACTGGCTCATCCACATTGAAGATTTACTGAAAGCCTACCTATCTGAAGAAAACTACATTCAGGGACGGGAAGCGGATCTTCGAACAACAGTGAGGGAAACTACCAACTTCACATCGAAGTAACTAAGCAAACTAACCGACTGGTGATCTTCAAAACTGACAAGGAGGCCCAGCGGTAAACTACACTTCTACGAACATTAAAACTACCAACTTCATCACGAAGTAACTAAGCAAACTAACCGATTGGTGATCTTCAAAACTAACGAGGAGGCCCAGCGGTAAACTACAACTCTGTAAGCACAGAAACTACATTCTTAACTACTAACTACTACTTAACAAGCTACAACTATGGCTGTTAATTTCGAAGAACTTATCCTTAAACAAGAAAGGAGCTTCGAGAATATTAAGACTATCTGCACTAACTACAAAAAGGATGCTGCAGCTAGAAAAACTTTGGAGTACCTGGACAAACGTATCAGGGCTCTAGACGCACACTGGCAGGAATTTCAAACTACAAATGAAATTTTGAACACTTGGGAAGACAAAGAAAACTATTACTTTGCTCAAGACGTGTTTAACAGGACACGAACTCTCTATGAAGAAACAAGAAAAAACATACAAACTTTGCAGAGCGAACAGAAGCCCTCTCCCAGGCCGGGATCGTCAGATCCTCCTCGAATCAAAACACCGTTCCAGTTAGAAACACCTACGGAAGTACAAGCAAACGAGGAACAGGATTCAAAAACTATGTCCTTATTACGTCATCAGCACTTTAACTTCAACGCTTTAGAAAGAGCGATTTCTAAAATTAACTTAAAAACAATGCATGAAAAATGGGAATTAGAGGATCATTTAAACATTTTAAAATCAAAATGGGAAGTCATCGACAAAAATCACTGGGAACTTAGCTACCTACTACAAGGATCCGAAGCCAAATACGACGAACAATTTAACAAATGGGAGAACACGTACGACAAGATCAAAAAAGAAATAAACAAGAGAATTTGGGAGAACATTCACTTTCAAAAAACTACACCCCGGCTTGACATTCCCGACTTCAACGGGAATTACAACTCATGGGTATCCTTTAAGGATCTATTCCTTGAAACGATTCATCTAAATCCAACGCTGTCTAAAACTCAAAAAATGCAGCATCTCAAGTCAAAACTGAAGGGTGAAGCTGAGAAACTTGTTCAGCATTTAAGTGTCAACGCTGAGAACTATGAATCATGCTGGCATATCATCGAGCATCGTTACGACAACAAGAGGCTACTTTTTTCGTCCTACGTCAACACGCTCCTTAACCAACCAGTCATCCAACAAGCAAACTCATTCAACATCAAGAAATTGCACGACACCACGCAAGAGTGTCTGAACGCACTCGCAAACATAAGCATCGATATCACGGTGTGGGGTCCGCTCATTGTCCACATCCTACTACAAAAACTAGATGCGGCAACCTACAGCGATTACATCCATGATCTGCAGAACCCAAGAGAATTGCCAGACCTGGATGAATTTGTATCTTTTCTGGAGTCAAAATTCATGGCTCTAGAAACAGTACACAATCACTACAACAATCAGAAGCCAAAAACGGTACAAAAACCACAGAAAAATCATTGGGAGCAAAAGTCATTGAACTATAATAACAAGTTTAACTACAACAAAATGTATCATACTACACTTCGTTGCTGCCCACTCTGCAAAACAGAACACATACTGATGCAATGCAATGAATTTTTAAAAATGAATATCGCTGCAAGAATTGAAACTATTGCGAAGCTACAACTCTGTCAAAACTGTCTTTACAAGCACAATGGCGGAAAATGTATGTCAACTAAAACATGCAAAACTTGCAACAAAAATCATCACACTTTGTTGCATCAAGATGTTAATTTGGATGATAATAACCCACATTCAAATCACTTAAACAAAGATGGTAACGAGATTCTTCTTACCACAGTACAAGTCTTGGTTAAAAAGAATAACGGCAACTTTGTCACACTGAGAGCATTGCTGGATCAAGGGTCGCAAGTAACCCTGATAACAGAAAATGCAGCCCAACGGCTAAACTTGCCGAGGCAGAAGCTAAACGCATCCATCACTGGGGTGGGATCTACAATGGGAACTACGAATGGATTTATTAGACTTCAATGTAAATCCATTCACACAAACTACACATTTCAATCAGATGCTCTAGTGATGAGAAAACTTATCAACAACCTTCCAAACAACACGTTGAAAACAAACAACTGGAGTCATCTGGACAACTTAAAACTAGCTGATCCCGAATTCAATATACCGGGACCCATCGACCTTCTTTTGGGAGCAGACATCTACTCGGAGATAATCCTAGATGGAGTCCTAAAACAAGATAATAAATCACCCGTAGCCCAACAAACTAAGTTGGGGTGGATTTTATGCGGTGCAACTAAAACGTATAAATGTCTAGTCACTTTAAATGACCTGGATAATCAGAAACCATTGTGGGAAACAGGAGAATTATTAAACGAAAAAGAATCAGCTACTACAACTACGAAGAGGTCAGAAAGCGGCACAGAAGTCGTGAAAATGCCCCTCAAAAAAGGCAACTCAGAACTTCAAGCTATCGCTCAATCTTTACAACGTGAAAAGAAAATACCTAAACAGCATCATCTCGCTGAAAAATACAACGGCATCATACAAGAGTACACCGACTTAAGTCACATGAATCCTGTAACGCCGTCAACTTCAACTATGCAACTACAAACATATCTTCCGCACTTATCAATTTCACAAGACTTAACAGAAAAACAGAAGAGACAAGAGCAGAGCTTCATTTTTAAACAAGAAGAGTCCCGAAAAACACTCGGCCTCGCTTGCTACAACAAGCAAGATACTTTTCTCTTCAACTGGGCTATAACTACAAAGCCAGAAAAACAGTACACGAAGAGAAAATTACTATCGGAAATCAGCAAGATTTACGACCCACTAGGATGGTTAGAACCCTCTACTATATCATCCAAACTTCTCGTCCAAACACTATGGAGTGAGGGGTACAAACAGATTAGATGGGAAGAAGTTTTACGACGAAAAACTTCAATACCTACTCATCGTACAACTGACATAATCACAAAAATGCTATCTTCAAATTGGGGATACGTTAGAACGAACGAAAACCCCTCAGATAGCGCAACAAGAGCGCTTTCATCAATTCAACCTGTCAAGCTTAGCATGTCATGGGCAGGACCACAGGGGTTGAAAAACGAAACCCTGAAAAACAGTAAAACTTATACTACAGAGGAAGGCGCATTACGAAATTGTTTTGCTATCGAACCCGGTACCAATAAAACAGCGAGCGAAAATGACCTACTAAATAACTTATTACAAAAACATAGAAGTTTGCATCGTTTAACTCGGGTCATTGGCTCGATATTAGACGACAAGTCAGCAGTTACACACAAGAAACAATGTGCTGACAGCAGCGAGAACATCGAACTAACAACGTATAAATTAAACGGAGCAAATAATTTGATTTTAAAATATTTTCAACAACAGAATTTGGAAACAGAAATGGAAGGGCTCAAGAAATATAAGCCATTGTCCTTCAACAGCAAGAGTTTGAAACTAGCACCATTTGGGTACACTGATGACATACAACGAGTCGACAGGCCTTTACAACAACCTTTCTTACCTAAAGCAACGAAGCATCCTATCGAGCAAGCACACCGCCAAACACTACATGGAGGTGCACTTTGGACTTTAGACCAAACAAGGTGGTCGAAAAGAAACTCAAAGAAAACCAATAATAGTAGCATGCTATACAATCTCATACTTGGGCTACTGTTTACTTTGATAGCAGCCTTATCAAGCCATGCTCAAGAACTTGCTGACTACAGAATAACGCCAGTAAATAACAACCATCCACTATACTTTGACGAAGTCGGGAAGATCCAACTGATTCACGACGAGTGGAACCTATTAGTTTATTATAATTTATCGACGTACTGGCAAGCTTGTAGAGATGTCACGACATACGTAAACCATATCTCTACAATGTGTAATAGAATGGAAAATCAACCCTGCACGGCAACTACGGAGCAACTACAACAAGAAGTAAAGCAACTACAAGAATACAATAACTTACTACTGTCTCATCACCTCACAAGAAGGCGAAGAGGGTATGTTAATGGAGTGGGAAATCTCCTCCGCACATTCTTTGGCGTCCTTGACGACGAATTCGCAAAGAAATACGAAGTAGACATCCAAAACCTACAACGGAACGATGAATATCTATTACTACTTATAAAAAACCAGACCAGTATAATAGAAGCTGAAAACAATGTAATGAAGAAAAACGAAAGGTTCATAAAGGGTCAGTTAGAAACAATAAACAATTATATGCGAAAAGCAAATGCTGATCTATCCATGCTTGTTAACAGAGTCGCAATATTATTCAACATGAATGAAATCAACGCAAACGCAATAACGGCAAGCTTACTAATTTCAAACCTAAAAAGAAATCAACAAACGCTACTGGACGCGCTGACCGACATATACAGGGGTCATCTAGACATGTACCTCTTTACTCCTTCTCAACTAATCGAACAACTAAACTTCATCTCTGGATCCATGTCGAAAAGATTATATCTACCAATAAAAGATATACAGGGTGATATCAGAGAAATATACAAACTTATCTATGTGAAGGCGAGAATCACTGAAAGATACCTATTATTTGAACTTCACATCCCGTTGATAAGTGACGACGAGTACACTATTTACCAGACAATACCGATTCCTGTTGATAACGGCAATGAATACAAAATCATACAAACTTCATCAAAATATCTCGCTGTCAACTTTGTCAAAAACACTTACATCCAGATGGAAGACAAGTTTCTCCAAAAATGTACGCCAACTATAGAAAATATTTATATGTGTCACGCAGAGAAAACAATACACAACCTGTATAGCAATAATGCACCTTGCGAAGCAAAACTGCTGAGCCAGCAATCAGAAATAAAATGTAACTGGATAGAACAGGAATGCACCGACAGTGGAGTCAAGTTACATAAAACAAACGTATGGCTGTACAGGTGTTGCGGCGCGTGCCCGGCGCGCGTCGTCTGCGAGGATCAAGTTACTTTGATAACAATAAACAAAATAGAACTAATTGCCCTAGGTCAAGGGTGTGTACTACAGAGAAGAGATTCTGCGATTTACTCTTTTAACACATTTGGAAGCAGAGTAGAAAAAGCAACACAGTTACAAATTCCTAGAATAGAGTCATCTGCCAACATACTAAACCTCGCTACCCAGAATATGGATCTCAACGTGATCGCTCTCAATCTAACCGAAGATCATCTGAAATTAGATAAACAAATTGCTAAACAAAAGGCAAATGAAAGACTTCCAGAGCAGTTATCAATACATGACATATACCACTACTCCATAACCACGGTATTAGTCATAGCAGTCATCATCATCGCCACTTGCTGGCGTCTTAGGAAGAGGATCCATCCAACTGCTGCTGGCCGCCCACGGGTGAGACGAGAACTAGAAGAAATTGAACTGCAAGAAATGGCAGTCAAGCAACCGGTTGCATCGAGTCCGGCAGCCAGGTCGTCACGGCCAACAGGAAGATTCGATTTTGATAATTAGATTAATTTAATGATATTTATAAAATATCCATGTTACTTAACTGGCTTACTTTTTACTTTACTATTTTAATGAAATTTATAAGATATTAATGTTACTTAACTAGCTTACCTACTTTCTTAATTAACTTACCTTATGTTTAATACTTTATTTACTTACCTAACTGTTTACTATAAGTAACTTACATTACTTACCTACTGTTTACATTTACTTACTATAATTTTATTACTTACTTTACTTCAATCTAAACTAACCAATGTAATGTATTGTATTTCATATCAACAGTTGGGTTGCCTGATCTTTTGCTTTCCCTCGGGAGCATGTACGGAACAAATTCCATACATTTAGTCTACATTGATGAGTAATGATATTCATAATGAGGCGCTTAAATAATACACTCGTGACCTAGTAAAGTCAGTCGTTTTACAACATTCAACTAAGCGGCTCAGGCAACCGAACTAACTTACTTTTGACAATAAACTACGTCAACTAGTTACGGTGTCTTTAACTACATCTTCTGCAACATCCCTACAACTCAACTACGAGGCCTACGTGAACCACGGAAAGCCCCTACAGTAGTGTATCAAGTAGTAATGGTGTCGTTGTCTCGTCGGCAGAGGGCGCGGCGTGGTTGTCGCGCGACGGGTCTGCGCGCGCGCTGCAGGCGGACCTGGCGCTGCTGCGCGCGCGCAGGGCGCAGTTCGCCGCCCTCGCGCCGCACAGACACACCACCAACCTGTCGCTACACCTGCACACCACACAGGTAAGTATCTATAGCTACTGACGCGCAGAACTCTGTATGAGGCTTGCAGGGCAACTATGTTAAGAACGCGACGTGAAACTCTTGAGCATTGGTCATTTCAGTGTCGGCTCCTATACAGCCTTTGTCTGCTAGGGTACTAGACGCGGTCGTATCTTCAATGAAACACTCGTTCAGACTTAATTTGATTATAATGTTGAACCAACAAAGACATAGGTAACTGATAACTTGGAAATAGGTTCTTCTCAGTGATAGGGTTGTCTTGCGATTGATTTGGCGTTCACGGCGCGCTGACGATGACGAGGCCCCTCCCCCCGCACCCCCGCTCCTGCGGGTCTGCGACCGGTTTGATGCAGCTAGCCATCACGCGCTGCATGCGTGAACAGCCTTTATACAGCCCTTCGACTGTAATGACTAACTTAGTTCACTCGTATCATTGCGTAAACAAGTTAGAAGTGACGGTCGCGTCAGGTCAATTGTGCGCGGGGTGCGGGGGGAACGCGTCTCACAAACTTCGTTTGTATGGAGCGCGCTCATCAAGGTTTATTCGTCCAATCTCAATTAAAATTGCCTCAATTTAAAAAGAATGTCCTGTTCTTACAATGAAAGTTGTGAAGCATTTTTTCTTAAAATTTGTATTTTTTGGATTACAAATTTTTACTTGACCGAGAGCCTCAATTTTTAAACTATAAACGTTATAGTATTTTAGATTACAGACGTTTTAAAAAAAAACATGAAAATCTGAGTAGTTTTGACCGGTTCTGAAGCAATAGAACGTTTTAAAGCTACATACAGGTACTCGGTTTTGCCTTTTTTGTTGCAACTCTTAGCATGGCGGTCATTTTGACAAATGGTCGGAGTATTGCGCGGACTTTCTTCCTCACGACAGGATGAGAGTGTGGAGCCCTTCATTGTTCTCGTGGCGTCACCTCATCATAAGCCGTAGTAGTTTTCCTTGAAAGTTCTCGCGAGAGTGAAGTACTAAAGCGTCCCCCTCTTGCCGCAGGTGGTGCAGGTGCCGGTGGAGGGGTGGGTGCGCGCGGTGTGGCCGCGGCTGAGCGTGGGGGGCGCGGGGGGGGCGGGGGGCGCGGGGCTCGCGGGGGTGGGGGGGCGCGCCGCGCTGCGCCTGCTGCTCGCCAACCCCTCGCCCAGCCACAGCCTGCTGCTGCAGCCCGTGCTCGGACCACCGCCGAGTGACAACCACTACCACAACGCGTACGTATACCTTAGGCTGGTTTCTGAGTCACGCTTACGCCGGCGTGGGCCTTGTGTTGTTTCTGACCCGCGACAGACAATTTCATAGTGCGAACCACGAGCTTAACGTCCGCCGCCCGCGCTGACCGTAAAGCGTGACCAGCTTTACCTGACACACTGTCTCACTCATATTTATACTCCACTATTTTTTTATTTACCAGAAAAATTTTAAGGACGTATTCAAATAATGAAACTAAACAACTTTTCTTAAGGAACATGGTTCGAAAAACGTGAAAAATTTTTGGTTCTTACAAATAAAACTGCGAATTTGTAGATTTGAGTTTCTATGGGAGATCCAAAAAATTTCCTCTTTTTTCGACCGGTGCTTCTTATGAAAAGTTGTTTAGTTTTATTATCAGAATACTTAGACTAATTATATCGGGACGCGTAACCACGTGTCATTCTACTAACAAACTTACTGCCACTTTTTGCGGGGGGCGAGGTAACATGTTATCCGCAACTTTGGATTTTATTCCCTATGACTTTAGATTCTAATTTTGAATGTTCAAAATCATGAAAAGTAGTCTCGTGTAAACCCCAAACATTCTAAGTTCGAAATTATTGTTTCGCAATAATAGGCTGTCTAGTTTAGTGATAAGTTATAAAATTGAATGTTGAATGTACATGATCATTGCTCTTATACCGTGGCAGAGGGGAAATGCTACCGCAAAGCCGGTCCGGATATAATTATTAGTCTAAGTCAGAATATGATCTGAATACACACTTGAATTTTGCTCTTTTATTCAACTTCAATACATAACTTTTCGAATAGAATATCGAGTTGAAATGTAAAAAATATAACTTTATTAAAATGATGGCAGATCGAGCGAAGAAGAGTCGCTGTTATGTATGAGCGAAAGCTGCGTGTACTCCGCGGACGCGTTCACGCTCGGGGAGTGGCGCGCCACCGCGGGGGAGGTGCGCGAGTGGGCGGGGGGCGCGGGGGGTGCGGGGGCGGGGGGCGCGGGGCGGGGCAACGCGTCGCTGCCCATGCTGCTGCTGGCGCCCGCCGCGCAGCTCGAGCTCAAGGTGGTGTTCGCGCCCCGGGAGCCCGCCGCCTTCCTCTCCTACCTCTACCTGAGGTCAGTACACTTACCGCCTGCCCATAGCGGACTGCGGCGCGAAAAGCTAATTTTGAATACACTGCCTACTCACCATTGCGTGCTTGCGTACCTAATAGTAGGGACACAGTGCTCAGTGTATTGAAAAATCTATTTTCGCGCCGCGGTTCGCCCTGTCCCGTGTCCAGGTGGTTACAATGCTTAAGGTGGACTTCCGATGCCAGCGGCCGATGCGACTAACGCGCGCGTCTGACGCCAGGTTCTGTCATATGTGACAGAACCTCGCGTCAGACGCGCGCGGCCGACGACAGACCTCACTTCCGAGGTCAGCGACTGACGCGTGCCTATTGTACACAGTGTTATCACTTCGGGGTATTTTCCCGGAAATTTTGGGTATGTTTTTATGTTTTGGTGTTTACACAAAAACATAAAAATACAAACAAAAAAACCAATATATATTTTAATAAAGAATATTTAACTGATTGATAGGTTTAGAGAATTTTTGAATGCTATTTTTTACCAGATTTTTTATAAAATACATTTTTAGGAGTAATTTAATTACGCAGGGATGCGTTGCGTCCCCTTGGCTTTTTAACCTGTATATGGATCGCTGTCTAACTAATAAGTATGAACGCAAGATGAATTTTCCGAAAGTCATTAAAAAAAGAAAAAGTTGTTTCAAGTGGCACGATAGATGGTGTTGAAGCGACCTTGCAGATAATAAAATACAAATAAAATAGTAAAAAAATAAGCAAATTTTCGGTAAAAACTCGGTAATATTTCTGGCAAACATTCTTGTTCTGCGTGACGTCAGCGAATAGCCGCGCGCGTTGAACTGAGTGTCCCAAACTATGCCCAAGTATTCCACTGTTCTTTGCGGTACTAAAATAGATTTCTTGTGGTTGACGCACCATCCTAGCTTTTGTAACAAGCGCACAGCTTCCCGAGCTTGACATGATAGAATTGGTTTGCTTTGATTCACTATCAAGAAGTCGTCCAGGTATACTATCACTCGAAAACCGCGTTCTCTGAGGACCTGTGCAACCCAGTTGGTCAAGGTTGCGAATATTTTTGGCGCTGTCGCCAACCCAAATGGTAAACAAGTCATTTGTAACAGTTGTCCACGGTATAGTAATCGGGCAAAACAACGATGACTCTGCGCGAGTGCAAGGTGATAGTATGCCTGGCTGAGGTCTATTTTGACCATCCAGTCGTGAGGCTGTATGAACTCTGGTATGCGAAACATAGTTATAAGACGAAATTTACTTACCATCACATATTTGTTGAGACTTTTGAGGTTGAAAATTGGTCGGTACGTCTGGTCCGGTTTGACAATTAAAAACATCTTTGACATGAAACTGGGCGTTTGCGGAGCTTGTTCCAAAACTTTTTGCTTTACTAGGGATGCGATCACTTGATCCATTTCTGGCGACACGGGGGTGTGAAATCGGTTGCCTAACATTTTTACTGGGATCAAAGGGGGCTTGCTCTGAAAGGGAATACGGTAACCTGTGATTAGCTTGAGAAGTGTTTCTGGTGCGCCCAGATACTTCCATTGTTTTACAAAGAACATAAGCTGGCCTCCCTGAAATGAGTCAGAACTTTCTATTACCTCGCCCTCGTCCTCTATTTGGGGCATTGGCCCGCTGACTGAACTGACCCGGTCGTTTCCATTCGCTTCCTTGTCTCACAACACTTGCAAATCTGGTTTGGTTTCTAGCTTGGTTAGAACTACCGCTTCCTTGCGGGCGAAAAAAATTATAACCTTGTTGCGGCTGGTAAACTGGGTAATAATTATAAGGGTATGCCCTTCCACCTTGCGTAGGAGGAAAAGGGAATCGTGTCACATCCTGATGCCCTGCGAATACAGCTCGAGAAGTCCCCGGGGCTGGAGAATTGTCTGTATTGGCTCGCTTTTCTTGCGCAGAAAAAGAGCTCTTGTTTTGAAAGATTTTGTTTAGTCCTCCGTTATTTTTCAAAAATTCTGAAAAAGCTTGTTTTTCGAATAAATTTTCACACGAGGGCGGAATTTTGCGAATTGCCGCTTTCAAAAACTTATCTTTTACATTTGACAAAATGGCGTCGCGCCTTTGCTCAATAACATCCGCTCGTCTACCACAGACAAGTTGAAGCGCATCAAGCGAAATCTTTTGATGATTATCGGTTTTTTTCAGACATAAAAATCTCATTAATTTTTTCAATGAACATATTTGTATCAATTATGGAATCAACTGAATTGAAACCATTGAATTAAATCTAAAAATCCTTGTTTAAGGGCTTCGCTCTGCTTAATTAAGGCAAGAGAAATCGCTGCGAGTGATTTTTCAGTAGCCGCCAAATTCAAAGATTTATCGTAACTTTTAATTTCGTCATTACATTCTAGGTCCACATAACCAGGCTTTGCACAATAATTTTTCTGAACTTCGGCATAGCGCACATTGTTCCAATTTTCAGATTCAAAATGCTGTAAGTTTTTGATGAGTTTTAAATGAGTTTCAGAGGTAGGTGGAACGCTAGCCTCTTTTAAGTGGGTAGACATGGAAAAATTTATCTCTGTTAGGGGCCGAGATTGTGTCTCGCCTAACGATTGGTTTTCATTTTCATTGAACAATTCTCCGCTATCATTAAGATCTACCACATCTCCGTCGATGTTATCGACTTCAACAAAATATGCTGGAGGTGGAGGCAGCTGAGCCGTCTCGGTACCTGGCGGTGCCGGCGGCTGAGATACTGGCACTGTCGGCGGCAGAACCGACTGCAAATGCTCTGGCGCAGGGCTTACCTGATTTAAAGCGAGCACGTGGCCTTGTGCAAACACAATTTGTTGCAATGCACTGACCTGTTGCGACAGGTTATCAATGGTTTTGCTAACTGACTCATCCTGTCGAGGCTGTTTATTGCCACGTGCTGCGTCCGTTTGCCGTTTGCGCTTTCTTGGCTGCTGCCGAATACCCTCCGAGCTTGAAGACGTATCGGATAAATTTCTATTACTCATTGTAGACTAGAATAAACTATTCGAAACAAAAAATAGTTCTTTTTTAAATTTTAAATACGAACGGGAAATACCGTTAAATCTTTAAAAAAAATGATAAGGCACAGAAAGTAATACATACGCGTTTTCAGCAATACTTATCGGTCGAAGAATCAGGACGCCAATGAGCGAATGGCGGCCCGTCCACAGTATTTATGCACGTGCCCCTGCAGTGTGTGAACAGGACGGAGGTATGAGGGAAAGAGACAGATATAGTTCTATCTACTAGGCACAGCGGTCGCAGGAAGAGGTACACCTCTCTCACTCTGTTTAGGCTTTGAATAACGGTACTGGGTCATAATATAACAATATTTATATTAGGCCATTACAACAAAATTTCTGCAAAATCTGACACACGGTGAACTTCGGCTTCACACTCCTGTAGCCTATATATGTCCCACAGCAGGCCTTAACCCTTATCAGCAGTGATTGGAATAGGTAGTGCAATTTAGGGTAAAGTTGCGAATATTTGTGTGATGCATATTGATATTTGTATTCAATTCATGGGTGTTTGTATCTATACGGGGTGTAAAATTTGATGTATTGTATATTAAACAGGGTGCACGCCCCGTGTAGATACAAACACCCATGAATTGAATACAATTATCAGTATTCATCTCACAAATATTCACAACTTTACCCTAAATTGCACTACCTATTCCGATCACTTTATCAGGCATAGTACGCTTCATCGACCACTTAAAAATAGGTTCATTATAGAATGTAATGTGGTTGCCACAGCCTGATAAAGGGTTGAGCCTACACTGGCGGAGGGTGTATGGGCGTGTCCACCATGCTTGCCTAATGCTTAGATTAACAGACTTTACATCATATATCAGAACTAGCGACCCACCGAAGGAAAAGTATCATTAAGTATTAACCTTTAAACCACATCAAAATGAACAACTTTTGTTATGGGAGCAAACTTGTAAAAAAAGTCAGCTGTCTCATACATTTGAGTTGTGTAGGTAATACAGTTTAGTATGGAACAGCTGTTTTTTTTTTATTTGACTTGTTTGTGCCAATTTGATGAGTAGAGTATCAAGAGTATGTGGTTTAAAGGTTAATGATACTTTTCCTTACACCTTGTATAAGTACCTACACATTAAGGATGACTCACGCTACACCGTGCCGGGTCATCGGTCGCAGCAGAGTGACCGAGCCGGCCGCGGCCCCGTAAACACATAAGTATTTAACCAAGATCTGGTGCTGAACTCAAGAATGTCTCCGTACTAGGGTACTCCTCAATAGTAAACCAGCACCACCATGCTGTTTACCTGATATACGGACAGACAAATGCGGAAAGCGACTTTATTTTGTACTATGTAGAGATAATACCTACCAATTTTTTATTTATTGCAATAGTTAATTGATTTTATTCACTGAGCTTGAAAATCCTGACAAGTGTGTACCTCCCCGAGGGTAGGCCTGTGCCCTGCGGTGGGACATAATGCGATGATGATGCCAAAATCTGTGCACCAAAAGTTTTGTCGGGGTGTCGCCTCTAGTAGGTAGGTACTTCAATGGTTCAGACCGACTTCTTCTTTTTCATTCTTTTTTCATCCAGTAGTAGTTGTTCAACAAGTTCCTTTCTTTGTCTTTTTGAATATGCATCTCGGTGAGTAGTTGTGGTTGTCTTTTTCCGATCGGGTTGACATGCCAACTTAGCACAACTCAACAAATGGTACTCCATGTAGTTCTCCATGTCATTGGGGAGCTGAAACATAGATAGATATTGTAGTATTCATTCAGTAACGTACTTAAATTTCCTTACATAACATACATAACCTCAATAAAAGGTTAACAAAAAGGTTAGGTTTATTGAGAGGGAATTATTGCCCTATTGACCTGGAAATAATATTGCATTGGCTTGTTACTTACATCGAAATGATCTTCACAACATTTTGATTTCGGTACATTCCCTCGACCAAGTTCCATGGACTTGGTTTCGAATATCTGTTTTAGCCGAGCGGGGGGCGGGACATGAATAAACTGTTTTGTGGGAGTTTTGATAGCAGTGTTCACGTAAGAAGGCACGGCACTACATCTGAGCACAACATTTATAGTAATTTTTCACATCAATTTTACCTAAATCGAGCAAAATCAACTCTGCACATAGTAACTTGGTTTTGTTTGTGTCATGCAGACTTGCAGAGTGACGTCATACGTGGTCACGTGATCATAATGGCGCGTTTTTGTGGCATATTTTTTATTTAAACTGAAAAATTTATTTTTATTGCATTTAAAGGTGTAATTTTAAATAAATATTAATTCATTGGCATTATTTTAAACAAATAAAAGTGTTTAAATCATTTTTCCAAAAGTTGGATACTCCCGGATTAGTCTAAGTTACAATGTAATGCTGTGATGCGGCAGCTAGAGAGTATCAGTTCAGTGAGTCTAACGTGCTGTCTCCGAGAAAGATGAAGATGTACTTTTGTTTTTGTTACTTTACGCATGCCAAAATGAGCGCATTTTGCACATTTCTTGCGTGGCATGCTCGCGGCCAATGATAGGTGTTTTTGAATTTTTTAATGAGCCATTTGAATAGCAACTATGTATACACATTAATTATACATTTTAGTGTTGTTGACTGAACTAAGAAAACTGAACTGAAACTTAGATAATTGAAGTAACATTGGAATAATGAAGTTTTATTTTCAATATTCTTAGTTTGATCATCTAAATCACTCATTTAATGTGGTGATCAAATGCAATGATGTTTGTACGTATTAGCGGTTGTCTAAACGTTTATAAGACCCTAGAGAGTGTAGTATAGTGTGAGTAACACGGTCGGTACGATGATGTGTGTGAACGTTGTACAGAAACAACCTGACGGTGGTGGAGGTGGTGCCGGTGACGGGCCGCGG
This sequence comes from Agonopterix subpropinquella, assembly GCA_922987775.1. Classification (NCBI taxonomy): domain Eukaryota; kingdom Metazoa; phylum Arthropoda; class Insecta; order Lepidoptera; family Depressariidae; genus Agonopterix; species Agonopterix subpropinquella. The sequence continues at coordinate 22,242,208 of OV277709.1, forward strand.
CGCCTTCCCGAGCTTCGAGCTCGCCGGCCGCCGCCCCGGCAGCGCCGACCCCCTGCTGTTCGACGTGAGTAGTACACGCCATACCACCCGCGAGCCACACCACGCGTGACGTCAGCTAACCCTCCCCCCCCCCCCCCGGCCGCAGGTGAGCACGTGCGCGGGCGCGGTGCGGCGCAGCGTGGTGGTGCGCAACACGGGCCGCGTGGCCGTGCGCCTGCGCGAGTGGCGCGTGGCGGGGCTCCCGTGCGAGGCGCGCGGCTTCCGCGTGGCGCCCTGCGCGCCGCTCAGCCTCGCGCCCAACGAGTCGCGCGCCATCGAGCTCGCCTTCGCGCCCGACTGGAGCCTCGCGCGCCACCGCGCCCGCCTCACGCTGCGCACCGACCTCGGCGCCGGCGAGTTCCTGCTGCACGCCGCCGCGCCGGCGCGCCTGCTGGCCGACTGCGCGCGCCGCGCCCCGCGCCCGCCCTGGGAGCCCGCCCTGCGCGCCGCCGGCACGCTGCTCGCGCTCGCGCTCGCCGCCCTCGTGCTCGCCGCCGCCGCGCTCGACGCCGAGCGCGTGCTGAGGCGCGCGCGCGCCGCCCGCTCCCCCGCCCCCGCGCCCCCCGACCGCGCGCCCCTCGACCTGCGCGCCCTCGCCGCGCCCGCCCCGCCCGCCGCCCCGCCCCGCGCCCCACCCGCCTCCGCGCCGCGCCGCCGCCGCACGAGGAAGGTCGACCCCGCCGCCGAGAGCCGCGCCTTCGAGCGGTGGCGCGCCGGCCTGCGCCGCGCCGAGGACGAGTCCTCGCGCTCCAGCGAGGACGCCGACAACGAGGAGACGAGTCACACCGCCGCGGAGGACGCCCCGCTTCTCGACGGGGACGCCTTCGAGCCCGCAGAAACCGATCCGCCGGCGTATGAGCCCGAGGAGGACGCGACCCGCGACGACCCGGAACCCGCCGGCGAGGAGGACTCCGCCTCCACGGGGTCCGGCTCCTCGTCGCCGGTCGACCACGACGACCGGGACAGCGGCGAGGAGCGCGACGACGGCGACGAACACGAGGACTCGGGCTCCGGAGACGCGGCGCCGCGCTCCTCCCCCGCCGACGAGCACCCGCCCGCGCCGCGGCCGCCCCGCCCCGCGCCCCTCACGCCCCCCGCCGGCTCCGCCCTCGATGCACAGGGACGCGCGGGCCGCGCGCGCCGCGACCCCGACGCGCCGCGCCGCTCCGAGCGCCGGCCCGAGGACGCGTCGCGGCCCCGCACTCTCTCCGCGAAGCACAACGCGCGCAAGGACAAGCCGAGCAAGCGACGCGAGCGTGCGCCCCCCGTCACGCCACCGCGTGCGTCGCCGCCCCGCATCGCCGGACCACCGCCCCCGCAGGGCGCAGGGGGGCCGGGAGGCGCGGGCGCGCGGTGGGGCGCCGCGTCGTGGAGCGCGGTGGTAGCGCGCGGCGGTGGCTCGCTGGCGCCGATAGGGTCGGACCTGCGCCGGCGCCTCGAGGCCGCGCAGGCGCAGACGCCGCCGGACCGCGCGCCGGCGCGCCGCCCCGACGACTCGCTATTCTACTTCAACGGCGACCAGACCTGCGCCCGCCCCGACCGAGACTTCGGCTGGCGCCCCCCGCCCGTCGTCGAGCGACCCTCCTTCGTGCCGACCAACACCCGCGACTATATCGGTGAGAAGTACACTTAATACCTACCTATAATAATACAACGAGCATTTACCCGCGACTTCGTCCGCATAAATTATATACCTACCAGATTTTAAGTCAAATCATAATTAAGCTATCAAACAAAAAAGTTTCATCAAAATCGGTTCAGTATGCTTTTTTGTGTAATGCTCGATCAAACAAACAAACACACAAACAAACAAACAAACAGACAGACAAAAAATTTTGATTTGGAATCAGGGACACCTAAAAACCATATTGTAATTTTTTTTTGTAAATATCTTCAATGTACAGACACACTTCTGTTACAGCTTTATAATAGTTTAGATATGAATGTAATGTAACGCAAGTAACACATGACATGTGGTGCACTCCACAGAGGAGCCAGCCTCGGCGGGCGGCGCGTTCGGCAGCATCGGGGCGGGCGGGGTGTGGGGCGGCGCGCTCGCGAGCCGCGCGCCCGGCGCCTGGCCCTGGGGCAGCTACGGACCCGGTGAGCACATCTATTACATTTACGTTACACCCGAATATTACTTTATTTTATTTGGGAAACTTACTACTTACACGTTTATACAGGGTGTAACAAAACACCCTAGTAATACTTAAGAGGGTGCTTCAGACCATCAATCTGAACAACTTTCACTATGGAGCCAACGTCGAGAAAAAATTAAAAAAATCTGCCGTCCCATACATTTGAGTCGAGACGGTACTGCAGTTTTGTATGAAAGAGCTGATTTTTTTTTCGCGATTTCGATGTTGGCTCCATAGTGAAAGTTGTTCAGTTTGATGGTCTGAAGCACCCCCTTAAGTATTACTAGGGTGTTTTGTTACACCCTGTATAATACTTCGTCCGCATAAATTATATACCAGATTTTAAGTCAGATGATAAGCTATCAAACAAAAAAAGTTTCATCAAAATCGGTTCAGTAGTTTTTGCGTGATACTCGAACAAACAAACACCCAAACAAACAAACAAACAAACAGACAGACAAAATATCCAAAAAAAATTGATTTGGAATCAGGGACAGTTAAAAACCATGTCGTAATTTTTTTTTTGTAAATATCTTCAATGTACAGACACATTTCTGTTACAGTTTTATAGATTCGTTTTTAAATGAGCTTTCTCTATCAATCCACTCGAGGAATATAGTGGTGAGCATATGTATGCTGGCTATCAAACTGTAGATAATGGTATAATTTAAATTCAAATAAAATATACAAAATGGCAGAAAATCACTAAATCAGTATCCATAGAATTATTTTTAATCTCTTAGAGTAATATTATTACAATTAAAAAATTGTACTTATTTGATATATCCCCCTGCAGGCACGATGCGACCTCCACCAGGTTTCGGCACGACACCGGCCGCGAACGTCGGCGTCGTCGGCTCAGCGGTCGGCGCGGTCGGAACAAACGTCAGCGCGGTCGGAACGAACGTCGGCGCGGTCGGAACGAACGTCGGCGCGGTGGGAACAAATGTTGGGGCGGTCGGAACAAATGTTGGGGCGGTCGGGACGAACGCCGGTGGGGCGGCGGGCGGTGGAGTTCGCGCCTTCGACCCCTTCCACTCGCTGGCGTCGATCTGGACGCGCACGGCGCTGGACTGGCGCCGCGACGAGGACAACTGAGGGGCAGAGGCGCGCGGCGCGGCGCGGGCGGTGCGCTAGTCAGATCCCACACCGCCCCGCCCCGCCCTCTACCAGATCTGAGATTGGAACCGATAATGAACAAACAAGTTACTACGTTTTACTTCCTCGCCCCCTCCCCGCTCCCCGCAGCCTCTCGTTATTTATTTGACCCCCGGCGAGCCCCTGCCCCTCCCCCTCCCCGGCCCCCCTCGCATCACACGTCTAGGGCTCCCACTTGATTGTCTGTTTAAGACTGAATAAACTTTACATTTCGCAATTTATGTTACTTGTTTTATTTTATAGGTACGAGTAATTCCTTTTTGTTCTACTTGTGGGCCGTGTAGTTCTAGTTTAAATAGATTTTATTCTATTCTATTTCTTCCAGTGGGTGTCTTACGAGCGACGTAAGAGACGACGATAAGGCTTCTTTAGCAGTGTCATAGTCTAAAAAAACAAGGTCTTCTATTCCCAGAGTGACACAAGCCTACATCACAAAAAAATGGCCGCTAAACATGGTAAAAGGGTATGATGACGTAGGCTTGTGTCAGTCACGTGATCGGAAGAAAATACCAGGCGCAGTATATTATTGTACCATACATGAGCAGTGTTTTAGCGGGTTATCAATGATTATCATGACATCCTCTTTTATTTTGCAACACTTTAATCATGTGACATCTAAATATACAGGGTGAATGGTGAAATCGATATCATTAGCATCCTTTTAAACGAAGAGTCTACCCATCAAACTGAACAACTTTTACTATGGCGGCAAACCGATCGGAGCTTAAAAAAATCTGCTGTTCATACATTTGAGTCGCGAACTCGCGCGTCGTAATTGTAATTTAGTATGGAACAGCAGATTTTTTATTTGCTCCGATTGGTTTGCTCCAATAGTAAAAGTTGTTCAGTTTGATGGGTAGACTCTTGGTGTAAAAGGATGCTAATGATATCAATTTCACCCTGTAAAGGTTATCATGTTCTGTGCTGCTGCATCATTCGATTTTTTAAAATATTAAAAGACATATTTGAAAAAGGGAAAGTGCTGCCAAGGAATATACAACTCTCTACCGAGAGGTGCTGGCCAAAAAAAAAGCGATATTTTGTTAGGAATTGGCCATTATGGCACCAAAGCTGTAAGTCTATTGTCTTTCGTATTATTTGGGTTCGAAAAATCTGCCTTTTCCATGCCTTTTCATACATTTTCGATGAAATTTGTTAAGGCTATATTCTGTTAGATCTTGTCAGTCTCAAAATTTTTTAGTATAGCACTAAATATAGGGCCACTTTCCCTGTTTTTATAAAGGTTTAAATACTGCCTTCTTATAAATTTTTGATGTAATAAAACTTACATCTACTGCTTTCATGCCATAATAAATGCTTAGACGGACAAGTTCTAACAAAATATAGCATTTCACATTTGGACCAAAAATGTATGAAACGCGCATGATGTCTTCTAATCTAAAATACTTCATGTGAAAATCATAAGTCTACTTCAAAATCAAGGAGAGATTAACAAAATGATTCAACAGATTAAATAACAATCTTTTTATTAATAGATATCTCAACTTAAAATTACAAATATCCCTAAAGTGTTCAACACATACTTTTGCAAACATTTAAAACAATGTTAACTTTGACCTCCGCAACACGGAGCAGCACTCAATAAGATCACGAAACTATCCAGAACAATGTGATGTAACATAGCGTTCAGTATCGGTACTTGGTGGAGTAGTCTTTGGGAGAGACGACGAGCCCCCGGCCCTTGCGCGCGCCGCGGTACACCGTCTCCACGATGTCGATCATCTCCTGCTTGTCCTCGAGCGGCCAGTTGATCTTGTTGTTGTTGCCGGTGCCCAGGTCGATCATTATGTGCTTGTTGCGGAAGAAGAACATCACCGTGCACGGGTCGTACAGCTCGTACCTGTGTAATATAAGAAAGAAAGAAAAATCAATATTCACTATTAAAGGCACACACGAAACAACAGAGTACATGAGGTCCTTAATATGTGAGTGTCCTTGCAAATAAGGTCCAGTTGCCGGGTTTTGAGTTAAGGTTCAGCATCTAGATCAATTACAAACCCGGATGAATTAACTTGACACCTGGCTCAAACGACGTTGGTCTAAACAATAACAAACAACAGCAAAAGAATAACTCGAAAATTCTAAAGTGCAGGGACAAGTGAAATGGTAACTGAGATGCTATCGCTACTCGCCTCGCTTTAAAATTTTTATGTTATTCTTTTGCTGTTATTTGTTATTGTTTACACCAACGTTGTTTGAGCCAGGTGTCAAGTTAATTCGCCCGGGTTGTACATGATCAAGATCATAATGGAATAATAAAGGTTGGTTAAAATGCCTACAACTGGACCCTTCTTGCGTGGACATATGCTGATGGTTTTTAAGGGGATTATCAAACTGAACATCTTTCTCTATGGGTCCAACGTTGAAATCTCGAAAAATAAAACTGCTGTTTCATTCAAAACTGCAATCACACTCTACTTAAATGTATGGGAGAGATTTCAATATTGGTCCCACAGAGAAAGTTGTTCAGCTTGATGGTCTGATCATCCTATTAAAAAGCCGTTTTTGTAGGCAGTTTCCAAGGTGTGACCTCGGTCTCTATAACCTCATTAGCCCGCAGGTCCTTTTAAAAGGAACAAATTTTTTTAATCTTAAAGGCTGAGTCATTTAGACAGGTTAGTTTGAATTAATGCATGGTACAATAATATACTGCGCCTGGTATTCTCTTCCGACCACGTGACTGACCATGTGACTGACACAAGCCTACGTCATCATACCCTTTTACCATGTTTAGCGGCCATTTTTTTGTGACGTAGGCTTGTGTCACTCTGGGAATAGAAGACCTTGTTTTTTTAGACCATGAATTAAAAAGATTCCTTTAAAAGTAAAATCTTTTTGACTCCAAACATTGGTTTTTTCAGAGTACCATTGGTCTTACAGTTTTAGAGAGTTACGTGGTTATTATTTAATCTAGAATTAAACATTTTAACGGGTTCTGACCGCGTTTTGGTATATGTATGAGTTCCCGATATTTGGCAGTGTTACAACTGCCATGATCACGGGATGACTGAGGAACTGCAGGAAGATTTTTAAGAGCAGACAAATCTGTCTACCCTCACTCTCGTTCGTTTACTCCGACCACTACTATAGGAACTCACTCGATTGTCATCGTCACTTTTGTCACTTGGTCCAGCCCGACAAAATACACTGACTGTGTCACTCCGAAGTTTGCTCGAACCAGAGTTTGTCTGCTCTTAAAAATCTTCCTGCAGTTCCTCAGTCATCCCGTGATCATGGCAGTTGTAACACTGCCGAAATATCGGGAACTCATAAATACCAAAACGCGGTAAGAACCCGTTAAAATGTTTAGTACCATTGGCCTTATTTCACTCCCTCCTAATTATGGCTCAGTTTTACGAGGATAAGGCAATGAGGCATAATTTCAAGGTTGGTAAGAGGCTTCATCATCAGGCAAAATGTCAAACAGTTTTCAACTAACATCTTGTTGAAGTCGGGCACTTCGGTGATGTCGACCAGGTAGATGACGGCGAAGTTCTTCACCTTCTCCGCGATGCTGTACAGCACCTCGTCCATCTTCATGCACGTCGGGTCCCAGTCGTGCCCGAACCTTATCACCTGTTCACAACCACAATAATATAGTATAAACACTTATTCTTAGAAAAAGTATGTCTAGAATCTAGAATCAGTCTCATGCTGCTACCGCATAAAACAAAAGGGGCCAACTATCTTAGGTTGGTGTGCGTGAAGCATCATACAAATTATGTCTGTGTGTGTATATATGGATAAGGTTTAGAGGCCTTACCTGGTTGCAAATTTTTCTGTGTGTTCATAGCTTCGACTGTCTATTTTGACATAATATAACTTAACAAAGCACTTGTTATTAATTTGTTGGTTGGGCTATTGCAAGCAAGGTTGTTATGTAACACTGAGACCACCACTGGTCCTCTATGTTCGCTGCAAGCTCACCCATATTCTATGCATACCTCCAAACTTATTTCTTTTTCATTCTCAGAAATGCAGTCGTTTCCTCACAATGTTTTCATTCACCGCCGAGCTAGTAAATCTAAACTATTATAAAACTGTAACAGAAATGTGTCTGTACATTGAAGATATTTACAAAAAAAAATTACGACACGGTTTTTACCTGTCCCTGATTCCAAATAACCAATTTTTGGATTTTTTGTCTGTCTGTTTGTTTGTTTGTATGTTTGTTTGTTTGTTTGGGTGTTTGTTTGTTCGAGTATCACGCAAAAACTACTGAACCGATTTTGATGAAACTTTTTTTGTTTGATAGCTTTTCATCTGACTTAAAATCTGGTATATAATTATGCGGACAAAGTCGCGGGTAAAAGCTCTTGATAAATACAACCGTACATAAATTCCGAAGAACTTAGTGGTACTGGACAGGAATCGAACCGCAGCCTTATTGAGACGATAGCTCTCTTCCGCTATCATTGCTAAACAATTATTAACATTGTTAACCAACTGGTAAATTCTCTAGACACGACGCTAGTCCATTGGTGTAGCACCTGAGATAAATAAATATCTTGGACAATGTCACACAAATTATCTAGTCACATTTAAAGTACCAGAATCTAGCCTGGACTTGTATTATGATGACTAGACAACGATATAGGATACATATATAAATACAAACATCCATGACTCGGGTACAAATATTCATATTCATCATACAAATATTTGTCCCTTACGGGATTCGAACCCGCGACCCTCGGCACAGCAGGCAGGTTCACTACCAACTGTGCTACCGGGCCGTCAAAGATAGTTTGTCTATGAGGTAAAGCAATCTATTGTCGATATTTAAGTACAATTCAAGCTATTGTTTAGCTTAGGTGAGCTTAGTCAAAGAAAGCATTTGGTATTGAAAAATTCCTTAGACCATAAAATTACTAGGAAGTAGGTGCTACGACCTCCGACCTCAACGCCTCGACACGTTTAGTTAGATCAAAAGCATAATAAAACAGGAATGTATTAGAAACAATCACAATAACTCTAGAAATTTCCTAACCTATAAGTACACTACAGTAAACTCACCACAACTCTGTCCTCTTCAGACAGGATGGCCTGGTCGACTTGCCAGCCATTGTGCAGATGTCCCAGCATATAACTCATGGTTTATTTTGGTGTTGTTCCTTGCAAAACTAATTAAATTTTAATTTTAATCTTCAGCGCTTCAGTAAAATAAAAGCAAACGTCAATGAAACCAGTGTGACCACCTGGAATCCTGGAAAATTGATAATCTGCAGTGTTGCCAGCCGGATCTTGTCAAAAGTAGCCGGAATTAGATTAAAAAGTAACCTTTTGGTGTGAAAAGTAACCTATCATATTTTTTTCCAGTAATAAGGTATTAAAAGTTGATGGACAGATGTTGGTTCTATTACTTACAGAAATGAAAAAATTCAGTAGCGTTTTCCATTTTAAGTTGCATTTTCATCCGATTGATTGATCGAGCGAGTAAGTTAGACTACTTAGACCATTTTTAGTCATTCGTGATTTGGTACTTACCTATATGTGCGAGAGAGAAAACAGAGAAATATATAAAGCAAGTGTGAATGGGACAGTCGAAAGGGGTCGCCCTAGACGTAAGTACGTATGCGGACCAAATTGGTAGCGTACTTAAGAAGGGTCAGATCAAATGTACCCGAAACCGACGAGCGTGTATGAAACGACTTATGAGTGTGGAAGAGGCGAAAGAGGTGTGTCAGGATCGTAGCCGATGGCGATCTATTGTCTCTGCCTACCCCAATGGGACACAGGCGTGAGTATATGTATGTATGTATGTATGTAGAAAACAGAGAAAAATGTGTTTTTAAGAGTTGCACTCACTACGTTACGAACTTTTGCTTTTTATAAAACAGTGCAAAAATACGAAAAAGCATTCCGTTTCATGGAAAAATACGATTGATAATACAAATTCCGAAAAATCACCTAAAAGTAACCTTTTTAATCTTGTAACCTAAAAGTAACCTGACAGAGCTAAAAATCACCTAAAAGGTTACAAAAGTAACCTTCTGGCAACACTGATAATCTGCCACAAACAAGCTAAAAATAAATCTACCACAATCCAACACCCTAAAGGAAAATGACAAAACAATGCCACAATGTAAAACATAACTTGAACTTGTTGTCAGCATCTGACTATCAATCTGTCTTTGTAGAAACCGAACTGTTATTTAGCTGTAAGTTCTCCAAAAAGGAAATAAATAAATAAAAATAAATAAATATAACATAACATATTTTTGGGATGGGTAAAAAATGTGAAACTCGCGTCAGGACCGTGACGTCACGTGACCTGATCGAAAATTCGTAAGACGTGACACAAGATTTTGGGATCGGTAAAAAATGTTAAACTCGCGTCAGGACCGTGACGTCAGGTGAAGATTCGTAAGACGTAAGATCTCTTAGTTTTCACTTCTGTCGGCACTCCCGGAGTGCAACCCTTTGTTTTTTTTTTACCTAGCCTGTTCAGCAATGGCCTCCCCTTTTACTCTCCAATCCTCTCTATTGTGTGCAACTACTGGCCAACTTTCCAAGAAGGCATCCAGGTTGTCTCTCCACCTTTTTTTGGTCTATCTCGACGCCGGCGACCATCCTGGGGAACCCAGTCTGTGGTGATTTTGGCCCATCTTTCCTCATATTCATATTCTATCAAATTTTTTTTCGTCGTCCACACCGCGACACATCAAAGTATCAAACTCCAAAGTCCATCGCCCGCCTCCTTTCAGAGAAGAGACTGCCTTGGAACAGGAGTTGCCTGGGCTGTAAAATGATATTATGTCGGTAATTTGTTTTTAATAACAAATTGTCTATTTCTTCTCCAAAAATTCTAAAAATGAGATACGGTAAATATTTCCAAATCTGCCAAATGCTGCCACTTTTGTAATTCGTCAACAACATCTGCCAAAGTCAAAATTCGATAGCCAAATCTGCCAAAATGGCATAAATCTGCTACAAATGGTCACACTGAATGAAATGTCAGTGTCAGTTTTTTTTTAATATTTAACCTTTCGGAAAGGCAATGGAAACTAGCCCTTAAAGCCGTTGCCTTTAGTTATATTTTTAATTGAACCGAACCTTAACCATTGATTTAAATACGTTACTAGCCTCTAGCCTGCCTCTAGCACACATGATGATTGAGATACTTTTTATTTTAGGCGGTGAAACTCGCTGTACAAATCATTCAAAACGAAAAAAACTAAACGCACGGCATTATTTTTTACTCGTAAGTGCATGAAAATCTGGTGCGCGATTTTTGAAACTCATTCGTCGAACTCAGCAGTAGTAAATGTCAAAATTACTATGGAGATACCATGGTACAATCAAGGTACAATAATATGGAGATACGAATTTATTCATTTCATTCTCATTTCATTTCACTTCATTTCAGTATTTACTTACCTTGTTCCGATCCCAAGATTCGTCGTAGGGCTATTTTGGATGTGCCCAAACGCTTGTTCTCCCTTGTTTTTCGGATCGGCTGTTTTCAGCGTTGGTCGGTTGGCTGGTGTGACATTGCTGTATTGGATGTGTCTCTTCAGCCAACGGATTAGCGTTGGTCACTAAATTCAGCCCGACATTCATACATCACACTCACTCACCACACTACACACCACAGTCTATCCACAATCAACACGTCTCATGAAATGGTAAGTATATGAAAATATTTTATTATCTCAGTCTTAATTTACTATCAAACTGTTGTTCTTAAAACATAATATTTCTAGTTATACTTTGTTTCTCCTAACTTTTTATGTATCATGGATCAATCAGATTAATATTACAGACTTTTGTAACTTAAATAAGCTGCGGGTGGGGGTGCCTGGAGACTTACAATTCTCAGGTTTACCTTCTGGTTTACCTACGTTAGGCTCCAGTCTCCGTCTAATTGTTTTGTATAAAAATGCTTGTATTTTCTGTGTATTTGTCTATTTGTATGTAACAATTTGAGGAGAAATAAAATTATTTTGTTTTGTATTGTAGTATTCAAAAACTATACTCCAGGGGTGCGATTTTTGAAAGTCAAATCAGCAGTAGAAAGATGCGAATCTCCATACATTATCAATTGCCGAGTTCTATGTATGAGATTCAAAAAACGTACTTCTGATCAATTTTTCGAGTGTGTAATGCAGCCCCCTTACCCGCATTTTCGATCTTCACTATATCGCCACTGTTTCGGTCCGCACTTCATTGTAATAGAGTTGAAATTGGAACGAAAACATTCACGCAAAAGTTCGAATCGAATGTGCGGGTAGACCCTCAGGAACGTGACCTATCTTCCGCTGTTTTATTTTAATTAATGCAAGTGTGGTTCAATTCCAATCCAATGTTCAAGTAGGTGAGTTTTTGTGAGGATCAATCCGAATCAAACGGGAGCGCCAATCTTTATTTCTCACTTTTACTATATTGTTCTCCATTATTAAACTAATTCCACCACATTAACACAATAGTCACGCAACTGTTTGGTACACAATCCGCACGAAATTATGTCACAAATTATCATTAAAACCAATTTTTTGCGAATTTCAAATAACCCGAATCAAACCAAGAGCAATGGCGCCGAGCAAACTCGTGTTATATTGCCATATACCTACTCATAGATATATTATACCTACCTACAGAACCATACAGAAGTGCGATTTTTGAAAATCATACGAGCGACTTGGCAGTAGAAAGATGCATAATCTCCATAGTAATTTTGACATTTTCTACTGCCAAGTCGCTCGTATGATTTTCAAAAATCGCACTTCAGGGTCCTTCTTAATAAGCTGACACTTTTTTAAGAGTATGATCTGGAGTGCGATTTTTGAATCTCATTCGCTGAGTTCAGCAGTTGAAAATGTCAAAATTACTGTGGAGATACGCATCTTTCTACTGCTGAGTTGACTTTCAAAAATCGCACGCCTGAAGTATGATTTTTTGAAAGTCAAATCATTAGTAGAAACATGCATATCTCCATAGTAATTTTGACATTTACAACTGCTGAACTCAACGAATGAGATTCAGAAATCGCACTCCTGAACATCAAACTGAACAACTTTTTCTATTTGCCCAACCATCGAAATCGTGAAAAAAAATCTGCTGTCCGATACATTTGGCTCGAGTAGGTTTGCAGTTTTATATGGCAGAGCTGATTTTTTTTCGCGAATTTGATGTTAGTGCCGTAGTGAAAGTTGTTCAGTTTGACGGTCTGGAGTGCGATTTTTAAATCTCATTCGGTGAGTTCAGCAGTTGTAAATGTCAAAATAACTTTGGAGATATGCATCTTTCTAATTCTGATTTGACTTTCAAAAATCATACTTCAGGAGTGCGATTTTTGAAAGTCAGATCAGCAGTAGAAATGCATATCTCCACAGTAATTTTGACATTTTCAAATGCTGAACTCACCGAATGAGATTCAAAAATCGCACTCCTGATCATCCCTTTAAAAAAGTGTCAGCATAATTATTAAGAAGGACCCAAGAACATTGTATATATGTAGTAAAGGACCCTATATACTGACATTATCTTTTTTCCTCTCGAATCTCTCGGTTAGGGCATATTAGGGTAAGTCTATTGCTATTATGCCTTTGATGTCAAGAATCAAGAGTGTAGACTTTTTCACGTTTGCCTTCTTATTCAAAAAATATTACTATCCCACTTTCTTATACTGTGGATGACTGTGGTACAAGGTACAAGGTTGTTTTGTATTACACCACAGTGTTACAGTTACTGTTACACCCTGTAGGTATACAGCGGCAAAAGCTAAGGCCGAGCCGAGATTCAGAGACGCCTTCTTGTGAGCGTATTACCGTATTAGGGTCGAAAATGTACGGATTTTTAACCGTAGAAAACAAAAACAAAAAACGGAGGAGGTTCTCAATTCGACGCGTATATTTTTTGTATTTTTTTTACGTATGATCACGCATAACTTTCTACAGAGTAGTCCGATTTTGATAATTCTTTTTTTATTGTAAAGGGTATACTCTTGACATGATCCCATTTCAATTCGATGAAGATCTGATGACACACTTCGGAGCTACACAATAGAATTCCTCAAAAGTTGACAGCAAATCATCGGCGATTAAAACTTTTGCTTAGTATCGATGTACCCTTTGTGTGTGCTGATATCAGAATCCAATTAATGTATTTCACCACAAAAAATTATGAAATAATTTTTTTTTAGAAAAAATTTCAACCGACTTCAAAACTCAAAAAGTAAAAAATTATATTGCAGCCGATGAATTTTACGTTAGCATCTATAAGAATATCAATTTGTTTTATTGGAGTCGGTGTCAAGCCTAGCCAAAAAATTACTGGAAGCTCAGTCTCGAATAATAATTTTACAGGCCTGAAAGCGACTTCGATAAAACAAATTGATATTCCTATAGATAGATGCTAACAAGATGCTAACGTAAAATTCATCGGCTGCAATATATTTTTTTACTTTTTGGGTTTTGAAGTCGGCACAGAATAGGTAAAAGTCGGTTTAAATTTTTTGACACACTTACCTACTTATGCTGTTGCGGAGAGACGTGAACTTTTAATTTAATCAAATAAAAGGAACTGGATTCGAACCCGCACGCACGACATAATAACGACATAGACATAGACGTAAATATTCACTAGCATATAACAACTACAGCAACCATGAGCATAACTGCCTCCGTGGTCTAATGGTTAAGAGCTTTGGCTCTCGACAAGGAGGTCGTGGGTTCGATTCCCACGGGGGACGCCTAGTGATATGTCACTTTGTGCGTTTTTCCCCAGTTGGTTAGGACATTGCAGGCTGAATCACCTGATTGTCTGAAAAGAAAAATGATTCCGTGCTTCGGATGGCACGTTAAGCCGTTGGTCCCGGCTACTATCTCTGGTGGTAGTAGTCGTTACATAAAAACCACGTCAGAGGCCGTAAGGCGGTCTGAAAAAACTCTGACACCAGGGCTCTGCCCACACGATAAGAAGAAGAAGAAGAAGAAGAAGATGAGCATAGATCGTGTATTGATCATAGCATTGGCACCAGAGCACAAGTAGGTACAAGGTAAATATCAAACTGAAAGAGTCAACAATTACTTTGGAGGAAGGTTACTAAAACGTAAGTTACCATCATTTTATAATGAAATGCCACCCTCTTTAAGAAGTTAAGAACTGAGGAAAATAAGCGAAGGTCTGGTTGATTATTTAAAATTCATCTGCTCAACTCCATTCAATAAATAGATATTTAGTATTATGTACCTAAGTCACCCTAAGTTTTGTTTTATGTTATAAAATTTAAAAAAAAAATTATAAAATATTGTATTGAGAATTTGAGACTCTTTGATCCCACAGACAAACCGTGGAAACGGTTTTGTGGGTCTTTCCTATGTATGTGTATTCAAGAAATAAAGGTTTTGTGTATTTGAATTTTTTTTTGACAAAAAGTAGGCATATACGTACCTACCCACAGACTATTATATGTACCTACCTACCTAGGCTATGTACCTAGTAGTGTAGTGAGTTTTTCAGAGGAAACCGCTGAAGACGAATGTCTGTGCCTTATAGTGAAGTGAGGCTTTAAGAGGCTGATGATGATAATTATAAGTCTATTAATCTACTTTCTTCACTGATAATTTCAGCCATAAACACACGAGACTAAATAAAATTTAACCTAAAAACCATATTTTTTCTTGTAATTATATGAAATGTACACACACTTCTGTTACAGTTTTATAATACCTAGTTTAGATTAGATGGAACAATTAGCAAAACTGCAGTTTTATTATTGCCGAAATTGACAATTTCTATGCAAAATATGAATTCCTTATTGGCGACAATTTTTGTTTACTCGTGAGAGGTAAGTGGTAATAATCTACGCCGTCCGCCGCGCCGCGCTGCACTCCAGCGCATCCGTGCGTGTGTGTGAGAGGACCGCCTGCGCCTGCGCCGGCGCCCGGGAGAGGGGCGCGGAGGGGAGGGCAGCTGGCACTCCGCCACCGGAACGCGGTCACACACCAAAACATACCGATTTCTCGGGAAAAAATAACGATCTGCCGCCGCCGTCGATCACTCGCATTCGCGCCTCGATCGAATACGTCCTCAGATTGCCGCAAGCCGCAAACACCGCGAGCCAGTTCACCTCGATAACTGTGGTTTACTATTACCTTTTAATCGTACTGTTCATGAAGACAATCTGAGTTAGTGTTGGAGCCGGCGGCGCTACGTTGTTGTTGAGACGGCTTCGAGGCGCGTGCGCACTGTTCGTGTACGGAAGCGCTGCATCACGCCGCGCGCGCGCAGAGGGCTCGCTTTCACAACAACGCACACAACTCTATCTCGCGACTCTAGGTGTAAATAGTGCAACAGCTGGTGCTCATGACGACGAGGAAGGTATGTTCACCAAATAAGCACTCTCCTATGGCTCACTAACACTAATATTGATCCTGGCAGACATTGCTTCATTTAGGCTCTAGATATACAGGGTGTTGGGGTAAATAGTTGCATTACTTTAAGGGGTGATTGTACCCATAATACTGAACAACTTTCCCAAAGAAACCTATAGGAAATTCGCAAAATGTTTTTTCTACTTTTCATACAAAATTTCGATCATCTGATTGCAGTTAAGTATGGGAAGTACAACAATTTTTTTACGAATTTCGTATAGGTTTCTTAGGGAAAGTTCAGTACATGGGAACAATCACACCTTAAAGTTAATGCAACTATTTACCCTAACACCCAGTAAGAGTTTACCCATCAGACTGAACAACTTTTACTATGGAAGCAAAACGATCGTAGCAAAAAAATAAAACTGCTGTTCCATACTTAAACTGCAATTTTTACTCGACTCAACTGTAGGTATGAAAAAGCAATTTAATTGCTATGATCGGTTTGCTCACTTAGTACAAGTTAATCAGTTTGATGGGTAGACTCTTAGTTTAAATTAAAAGGATACCAATTAGGGTAAATCATCCTTTCATTGGCACCCCTCCAATTATTGGCATAGAGAGCGTCGGTGGCGCGTTGCGGAGAGGTATGGACGCCCAATTATGGGGGTACGGGTTCGAATCCGCACGGACGACCTGCTATGTACCAATGAGCTTTTCTAACTTATGTACGTAATACTGACTGCTCTCGAGGAAACCTGCACACGGTGACGAAGAAATTCTGATGTGTATATGAAGTCTACCAACCCGCATTGGGCAGGGGTGGTGGACTAATGCCCAAACACCCTCCCTGAGGGTAGGCCTGTGCCTTGCAGTGGGACGTTTATTATATGCTGATGATGATGATAGGATCGGAACGTTTAGAGTTCGCTGGTCTGGCGAACGTATCGTCCGCGCTGTCTTCATCTCTGTATCAATGTTGCATGATGTTCAGGTGAAGCTCCTTGCAATGTCGTCTGTCTCACTGGTCCCCCTCGTAATGTTGCAGTAGGGCGGCGCGGCCGGCCTACATGGAGGCGGTGTACCCGGCGGGCGCGAGCGCGCTGTCCCGCGGCCGTCGGCGGCGCGCCAACCCCCGCGCGCGCCGCACCACCCCCGTCACCTTCGCAGAGATCAAGGTACATACCCCCAAACCTCCCCACATCTTCCCACTGCACGAAAAAACTGTGAAAATGGGCTGTGTTCTGGTTGTCAAGTTGTCAACTCGTGGTACATAACATAAGTATATCTACAGCATGGCGATGGCGCGGTGTTTTTTTTTTTATAACAGATGCTCTGTCTGATGCTCTTGAACTCAATCCAGTCCTCTGATGTTCAATATATCACCACTGTTTCGGTCCGCACTTCATTGTAATAGAGTTGACATTGGAACGAAAACGTTCACGCAATTGCGAAGTTCGAATGTGCGGGTAGAGGCCCAGGACTAAAATGGGATCGAAGATGTAGCGAGCTTACCCAGAAGAAGCCTATTCACTCGTACTTTAAAGGAATACGGATTGTAAGCGTTCGGAAATACTGGCGCTAAACGATTCTAAAAGGCGGTTAGTGCGAATCTGTGGAATGTCAACCAAGTAGGGGTGATATACTGCGGTGCGAATGGATGTCCGATAGAAGAAAGAGAAAGCCGAAATGAGATCATGTAGCTCCTCGACACAGCCACCGAAATACATTCTATAGAAGACCGACAAGCAGGCTAACTCTGCGGCGCTGGGCTGGGCTACGAAGTTTCACCCGCCACCTCCACCAGCTTACTGTCGCCAATGAGCCTCCTGGCTCTGCGTTCAACTGAGTCGAGTGTAGCTAGGTGATAGGTACTTGGCTGAGCCTGAGCCATCCCACAAGTGGCAGCAATACTCTAAACAAGATCGAACCGAGCTTTATACAACATTAAGAGCTGTTCAGGAGTGAAGTACCGCTTCAATTTGTTCAAGATGCCCAGGATTTTGGCCGCAGTTTGGGTCTTATAGACTTGATGTCAGCGCCGAAGTTGAGTTTCGTGGTCAACCTCATAATACCCAATGCCCGTGGTCATTCCCTTGCAGGAAGTGGACGAGGAGAGCGAGGAGGCGTGCGGCGGGGAGGCGGTGCCGGGTGCGGGGGCGTGTGCACTGGAGCGGCGGCGCAGGGACGAGCTCGCCGAGCCGCTCGGCGCGCAGTTCACGGAGTTCCGGCGACGACGCGCGCGCAAGGACGTGCTCAGGTATCTGTGGCTTAGCTGCAGCACACGTTTCACGAGCAGTCGTATTAATTAAATGAAAGATAGTAACTAACAAATTACAATACATCACACACACACCACATTTTGACACAAATATATATTTTTTACCCCATTCGGCGCCTTTACTCATATAAGGTTGAGACCGTCGACGCGGCGAAGATGGCGGACGGCTTCCCATACTAAATGCCATTTTTGTATGGGCCCGCGCCGTCAGTAAATGTGTCTCAACCCTTACTTTTACCTAAAGGGGATCCTGATGAACTGATGGGGTTGACCCCTGTGAACCTCATCAGTGCCCAGATCCCCTAGGTGGGTAGAGGATCCTGGTGGCCGAACCCTTCATTACGGTTCTGTGCTAATCTAATCTATAATTGCTTACCTTTAGGTTGATCTTTAGATCAAACCCCTAAACATTCTCCGCACTACTCTACAAATAGCATAGGTATGATCAGAAGGTTTAAGAGCACATGCATCCGACCAGCATCCTGATGAAGTCTGCATACTGACTTGCGTCTCTCCTGTTGTATCAAATAATTCACATTACGTAAATCTATGTCATTTTGCGTCAGAGTGGTGAATCTTGAGGACCTCCAAATGCTTCAGTAGAGTACATTTCGCGGTACAATAATTAATTGACAATTAAAATGAGCTCATTGGCCGCCTCGCAGGGAGCCCGCGGAGGAGCCCCCCTGCCCCCCGCGCGCCGCCAGCGAGCCCCGCCCCGCGCCCCCCTCTACTGCCACGAGGCATGGAGCTGGAGCCTCTGCTGCCTCGTGATGGAGCTGGAGAACTCATCTAATATTACTGCCTCCGTATCTTGTTGCTGACTAGGGTACCGATTTGGTGGATGCTGGGAAGATGATTCACAGAAAGAGGTACAGTCAAGAGCACGTCAAGCTTAACACTTTGGCCTTTGTACCTATCGTTCTTATTTAGTGCGACATAAGCGTTACAATCGAACTGCAAGTGTAAAGCTTGATGTGCTCTTGACTACCTAATCTACACTGAAGGGGTGTATACAGGATTCTTTTTATAAATTGATGGCTTTTTAGGAGGATGATCAGACAATCAAACTAGTCTTTCTCGTCTTTCTTTTGATTCTGATTCTGATTCTAGCAATAACATCGAAATCGTGAAAAAAATATGTTCTGCATTATTCAATCCTAGATTATGATATTCTGGACGAGTAGGTTTGCAGTTTAGTATGGCATTTTCGGTAAAAATAATTAATTATATCGATCTGTATGATAGAGGTGGGCATCTGATGCCTACCTCTATCATACGTAGTAATTTTTAATAGGTAAGTTAGTGGGAAAATAATGAAAGATACATAATATGCGACAACTGTCATGTATTGTACAATAAAATATAATAAATAACACTCTCAGCCTCTCGCGCGACTGCGGACACCTCGCTCGATATATATAGACACGACTATGTACAACTCTTATATAATATTGTAGTCAATAAATAGATCAACAATCAAACAAACAACTATAAACAAATAATATCGTTTCATTTTATAATTATATTATACCTAAGTACTACAGACGAAGTAGAGAGTCAAATATGTAGAGAGCATTTTGAGCTGAGCGAGATAGATACAGCGATACACTAAGATCCTGTCCTGCATTTATTGTTCACATCATGAATTAGTATGCATTTTGTACGTACTGTACCAAATTATTAGAAAAAACACAATTTTATAACATCTCTCAGGAATTCACGACTACAATATTCTCGTCGTGAGTATGTCACTATAAAATTTTAGTTTTTTAATAATTATTGTTAAAACACTGATTACAGTCAATGTAGCTAGGTAAAATTTTTATTTTTATAATACAGATATTTAAACCGAGCTGATATTTGTTATCTACAATTCTGCGTACTTACATCCTTTTGTATTCAATTAAAATAATGTGTAAGATGTAATTAGTACGTACCTACATTATATTTAATTATAATAGGATATTTCTTCTGCAGTTGAAAACAATGTAAGTTAATACATTTTACAGAAATAGTTAAAAAAATGCAACAGATGTAAAGGCCCATGATGATGATGATGATGATGATGAGGTTAATTGCGCTTATTCATTAACACGTTGCATATGAAATATATTTTTGTGCACATTGGCCTCGATTCGGAGTGTACCACGACTAATCTAAACTAAATGTATTCCTGTCACTTTCTAAAATAAGATTAAGAAAAGAGACAGAAAACCAACAGCTGACTTTAGTGCTGTCAAAGTGACGTTAAACGCCCAAAAACGACTTAAATAAGATGGCGTACATTATGATGGCATCTTATTTTGCGCATTTAACGTCACTTTGACAGCACTAAAGTCAGCTGTTGGTTTTCTGTCTCTTTTCTTAATCTTATTTTAGAAAGTGACAGGAATACATTTAGTTTAGTTTAGTCGTGGTACACTCCGAATCGAGGCCATTGTCAAATAATTATAAGACACAATTTAATTGTAATTAGTCCGTAAGTTTTCCTAAAGTGAATAAAATAAGAGCGCATATAAAAAAATACGGAAAATACAGAGTAAATTCAAAATCAGATTTTGTAAAAGCTCCTACTACAATAGAATATAATGTGAATAGTATAATTATAATAATATAACAAATTGTGATTTAATAAACATGTAAAAACGTAACTTTAGTATTGTATACTGTACCAACCAACAATCTATTAGGTAGGTACTTACTATACCTATCTCTTTATTTTTTATATTAATTATTCTGTATCAATTGATTTGGCGTTACACTTGTATAGTGGATGGATGGATGGATGTTTCGTGTACCTACTTATAATTATACTATATTTTTATAAAGAGTAGACGCACTACCTATTATAAGTATACAAACTATGCAACATTGTTGGTGCACTTCACTTCACACGTCATGTTGGGCTATGTATCACCAAAATACAATGTTACTGCAAGTAGGTAGGTAAGTACACACGGCGACACATCAGGTTACGCACCCTATATACCCATAACTACACGACGTACAAAACACAAAATAGTGCGGTAGAGAGCCTGTATAGACGCGGCTGCCGGCGCGGGCGCATCGTGCTGCGAGACGAAACAACAACAACATACCGCACCCTCTCGCACGATTCGCAGCGTTCAACTTCTAATAGTTCAAAGTCCAAACAGGGTAACCTGACCTGTCGCCGTGTGTACATACGCACCAGCTTTATTGACAAACACAATATTAAGAAGGTAGGCACTTAACTATTATTGGATGTATGGCACGTTGAATGGCCATTATTTAACTACTAGGTATAATTTTGAATCTCATTAAATAAATAGGTAAGTATGAAACAACTTTAAAATACGATTTCAGAGTGCTGAATGGACTTTATTTGAGTTTGGCACAGTGGGCGCTTGTGCAGTGACATCGTGATGTATTAATGACGTCACACTCCTCTAGTCTAATAAAAAACCTAAATTTGAAAACTACTTAAAATACAAATATTTGTCTAATATGAGTATAATACGACGTAATACAATACTGCATTTATTGAGTAGGTACTCGCGGACACCACACGCCGCCGCCGCGCCGGCTGTGCGGTCGTGCCGCCGGCGCCGGCGCGGCGCGGCACTACACTCACTATCACTTATTGTATTAATATCACTTACAATAATATTATATTTAGTTTTGCGTACACAGTACGATAGGTATACATTTCAATTGTAAATAAATATAGCTATGCTTTAATAAATTATTAACACAATTATAAAATATACTACTCTTACGAATATTTTTTCCTAAATAAATAATTTGAATTGTCATACTAATACTTTCTTTCATTTCATATAATTAATCGTCACAAATTATTAATACTGTACAAATATTATTACTTTACTTATTTGTCTGTAAGGTACGTAAAATACTTTCGTAATCTGACGAATATCTAGTCGAGTGTAGTGTAAGTGTAAAATGTATCTAAACACGTAGAAAAGTATCCATGGAATACGATCTCACGCTCGGTGGACAGAGGAGCACCGCGGTGCCGGACCGCACCTACTGTTCTGTACTGTACTGCGTGTGGACGGCGCTATAAGACACTGCACTTATAACAATAAAACAGTACGGAAACTTAACGGCGCAACCTAGAGTTCGATCGGTCTCGGAGCGACGATCGGGGCGGAGCATCAGCGCGCGTCGTCGTCGGGCTGGGGCTCGGTCTCGGCCGCCGAGGGGATGGTGTGCAGCAGGCGCGCGGACAGCGAGGGCCCCGGCGGCGACAGCGGCGGCTCCTCGGCAGACACGGCCGGCTGGCGCGTGAGCCGCGGCCGCCCCGCCGCCGCGCTGCCGCCCGACCGCGACGTGCGCCACGTGCCCGTCGACGCCGTCGCGTTCGAGCCCGACGAGTCGTTGCGCGACGACGACAGGTTCGAGTCCTGCGACGTCTTGCGCGCCACCAGCCACGAGGCGGCGCGGCGCGGCGGCGGCGGCGGCCGCCCGTATGCGCGCCACGAGTCCGACCGCGACGACGAGAACTCCACCGACGAGGACACGGAGCCGGCGCGCGCCGCGGTGCCCGTCGCGGCCCGCGGCGCCGCCGGCGAGGCGACCGGGGCGGCGCGCCGGCCGCACGCGCGCAGCCAGGCCAGCAGGCGCGCCGGCGGCGCGGGCGGCGGCGGCGCCGGCAGCAGGCGCCGGCACGCGCAGGTCGCGCCGTGCGGCGCCGCGCCCCGCGACGACCGCTCCGCGAGGCTGTTCGTGTTGGCGGGCGTCTGCCGGTTGCTGAAGTTGGACGAGTGTCTGCAGCGCCCGATGCCGCGCGTCACGCGCGACTCCTCGATCGCCTTGCAGACGAGCGCGCAGTCCTTCTTGAACTGCTTGGTGAGGATCGCGTACAGGAAGGGGTTGCAGCAGGAGTTGAGCGGCAGCACGAACACGGTGAACACCTTCGCCTCCTCGAGCGACACGAGCTGGGCGCCGAACGCGGCCGTCAGCGCGAAGAACGCGATCGGCGACCAGCAGAGGAAGTCGGTGAAGACGAGCAGCGCCATGCGCTTGGCGATGCGCGAGTCGTTCGAGTTCCAGGCCTGGGAGCCGCGGATCGCGCAGTACATCTTGAGGTAGCAGCCGAGCAGCACGAGGAAGGCGACGCCGTTGACCGCGAGCAGCGCGACCACGTAGCCGAGCGCCGTCGGCGTGCTGGTCTCGAAGGGCAGGCAGACCGCGAACTTGCGGTAGTCGGACACGCCGAGCAGCGGCAGCGCGGCCGCCGTCAGGCTGAAGGCCCAGCCGGCCGCCATCACGGCCGCCGCGTGCCGCAGCGACAGCCGCTTGTTGAGGTGCATCGCGTGCGTGATCGCGTAGTTGCGCTCCAGCGTGATGACGGCCAGCGTGTACACGGACAGCTCCGAGGACAGCACGCCGAGGAAGCCGGCGAGCCTGCACGCGCCCGACAGCTGCCAGGCGACCGCGTGCGCGCGGAACTCGCCCAGCGTGCCCGCGTCCACGACGGCCAGCAGGCCCAGGTACACGCCCATGCAGAAGTCCGCCGCCGCGAGGTTGGTGACCAGGAAGCGCGGCACGTCGAGCCGGCTGCGCGACCACACCAGCACGAACACCACCGTGCCATTGCCGAGCAGCGCCAGCAGGAACACGGCCCACACGCCGCAGCGCAGCGTCCACCAGTCGAACAGGTCCACGCACGGCAGGAACGGACCTGCGCAGATAAGCGTCACGTAGAGTACGCTCACTTCGCTACAATACAAACACGTGAAGTCGCGCACTCACCGGGCAGCGGCAGGCAGTGCACGCGGCGCGGCAGCAGCGCGCGCGTGTCGGCCGCGCCCGCGCCGCCCGGCGCCGGCCCCTCCGCGCCCCACACCGCGCGCGCCTCCGCCGCCAGCAGCGCCGCCTGCACGTCGCCCGACACGTTCACTGCAACGAGACGAGACACGGTCGGTCAGTATGCGGCGGTCACTCGGCCGGGCACGGACAGACAGATACTGTGACTGCGCTTACGGTAGTGTGCCCAAATGTCGGTGGCGTTGGCCCACGCGGCGACGTCGACTCGCTGCCGCGGCACGAGCACGGCGTCGCTGAGGCCCTCGCGCTCGCCCCCCTCCGCCTCGCCGGACTCGCCCCCCGCGGAAGCCTCCCCGCCGGAGCCGCCCTCCATCAGCGGCAGGAACTCGCAGCAGTGGTACGCGTAGGACAGCACCAGCGTCTGCGCACCACATCGATAAGGATTAAAGAACGACGCTCCAATATTTTAAGAGGATTGTGAGGCTAGCAGTCTCCATACAATAATCAGGTTGTATGTAGACTGCTAGCTTCATAGCTTTTAATTTTTTAGGGATCCGTAGTCAACAAGGAACCCTTATAGCACCTTATAGTGTCGCCATGCGGACAGACGGAATCTAACTGTCCGCGGATTAGCTCAGAGACTGCGCGTGGCTCGAAATACACGTGGCTGGTTTTTTTTAATTTGAATTCAGGTTCGTAGAAATAAACATTAACATTTTCGCATAAGTAGTAGGTAAAATAATTTATTTCACATTCAACTGTAAGCTTTAAAGTAAAATCGAAATATGTATACTTAGGTAAATGTAGAAAATAGTGCAAATCAAATAAGAAAGCCCTAGATTTCTATAAGACTTTAGTAGGGTTAAAACATTTCGCCTTTTTTATTTGTATGCATGAAGACTGTTAGCTTGACAACCCTCTTAAAAGCTAAAATTAAAAATAACCGTTCCTCATTCCTACGAACGATATATAAACTATAACAAATGTCTAGTCCCGTTTCGGAGTATAATTAATAGTCAGCCGTGAATCATCTGCGTCGTAAAGGAAGCTTATCTCGGGCATTAATTAACAGCACGCTTGTTGATTTGCCGCACAGACTGAGCAGGCCCGCGGCGGCGGCGGCGGCGGCGTGGGAGTGTTCCTGTGTTTAGTGGTAGTGGTAGTGGTAGTGGTACCTTGATCCTGGGGAACAGCTCCGGGGGGTGGAAGCGGCGCAGGTTGGGGTTGTTGTGCGCCTTCAGGTGCAGCAGGTGCTGCAGCCCGCCCGCCGGCAGCCACCCGAACACATTGTTGCCGACGTTCCTGTCACGTACACACACGCACTTAAAGTTAGTACTATTAAAATATTCTGAGCTGTAATTGTAAGTAAGAGTATAAAGTACGTTTTTTTAATGCAGTTCATTTTTGAAAACACGGAATCACATTGGTAAAATCTAGAACGATTATGTAGTAAGTAGACAAGGGTGCATTGAAGTTGCATTCTTAAAATTCTGAATATTTCCCCATCGATCGGAACTAACTCAAAGTAGCGGACATTCTATAAATTTTCAAGCGACTGTCGAATAATATTCTTGGAATGACGGAAAGAGCATGTTGGTAAAACATGGTACAACGTACCTACCTTACCTACTATAGTAACCTAACCTACCCCCTACTAGCACTTCAATGTACGAGTATCTTGCTATGCGATAACCGATAACTACTGAATACTGAACCAATTTTAGTAAGTACTAAAAAGCAAAAAATACATTCTCATTGCTACACAAATAAACAGATGATGAAGGACAGTTGATTAGACAATTGTGCGCAAATGAAGGAACAATAACAATAAGGCGCCTGCGTCCCGAGACTCATCACATCACATCACATCGTCGGACACAAGTGGCACGAGCTACCTATTTGTTCTGTATCTAGGTAGGTACATAGACGCTGTAGCTCTGATGGTTGTTACGACTGTGACGGGAACCGGAGATGAAACCTTTCCCCGGCTCCTGTGTGTCTGTAAAGTGTTTACTAAAACTTTACGTTTTGATATAAATAAGTCTGTTAACTTACAAATCTTCCAACTTCTCTATCGGCACGAACGCTTCTATATCGATGTGTTCTATCTGGTTGTCCTCTAGATTCCTGTTAGATAAAGATTATGCATTTAATAAAATATAATGCTGGCAGGTAAGCTAACAACTCTGTCTAAGATGAAATATAAGAAACTGGCTTCAAGGGTGCCTTCCTGGGGAGATACTGGGATAAGACGGGTGAGAATTGGCCAGGGATATACGCCGCCCCGGTAATGCTCCAGGAACACTTACAATGACAAGTTCCCGGTACGATTCATCGTGCAGTCTGTTTAGTCTTTTATATTAGAAATTAGATTTAAAAAATCGTTTGTCGAAACTAAACTCACAGTTCATATTTTTAAAGTTCAAGACTTTAAAAATACGAAGAGGCAAACAACTCAAAATAGTGATAAATTCGATTTCTCGTTAGTTTCTTGAAGCTTCCATGTATCTTGTCGCCCCACCTTTCGATTACATTCGAAATAAGTTGTGAAGTGAGTGTGAGTGCAGGGTGCAGGGCGCAGAGTGACGCAGTTCGTTTCGAACTGCGTGCAGTTGGTAGGGTTATATAATGAGAGGTAGCACCTACTATCGAGTATCGAGTGAGGGTGAGCTGTGACGTCACACGTCCGCCTCGCTCGGTGCCACCAA
This sequence comes from Agonopterix subpropinquella, assembly GCA_922987775.1. Classification (NCBI taxonomy): domain Eukaryota; kingdom Metazoa; phylum Arthropoda; class Insecta; order Lepidoptera; family Depressariidae; genus Agonopterix; species Agonopterix subpropinquella. The sequence continues at coordinate 22,268,648 of OV277709.1, forward strand.
CTCCTCGCTTCCTCCGCCGCATACTTTATTGAGAATCTTTAACTATCTCCAAAATTCGTGAAGGGTTCGGTGACGACCGCGAGAACTGTCCCGATCGCTTTTTAATAAGGCTTACTGGAGCGGTGCGTGTCGCGGGGGCGGGGGTGGGTAGGGGTGGAGTGGAGCGAGGGAGGGGGCGTGCGAGTTTAACGATGTTATTGTGAAACTGCGGAGCTCCTGCCATTGTTTTATAACAAGCTATAAAGTAGAGACGACGCAACTATTCGCAGCGTTGCGTCGCCGTGCTGGTGCCGGTGAGGGGCGAGTGATGATGATGACTACGCAGTCTATTTCAACTACAGAGACTTCTTTTACAAAAGCTATGAGGTATGCCACTTTTGGTTAGGGTCTCGTCGGAACTCCGAACAATCGACGATAGGATTTAAGATACCTAATAGGTAAATGTTCATTTATTAACCTACATAAATTACTAATTTCCTGCGTAAGAAAGTAGTTGGCCATATTTTTCAAAAGATTTTACTTTTTTCAGCATTTGTTTTCGACTATAGAACTCTGTGTAAGTCATGACATACCAATTTAACTTGCGATTCCAGTCTCTGAAAGCCTTGAAAGCACTTTCTTTCATCAGTCCGATGGGCCGACATTAATTAAAAAGGCTTGAACAGGCACGGATCATGCGGAAAAATTAATTTATCGTCGGTACGCGCGGAGCTCAAAGAAATAAATAGGTAAAGACCGCTGTAATGACCCAGACGTAAGCTACTGTGGCTTTTTATTATGAAAACCACACAACGATGCCACAAATATATAACACCCATGAAAGAACCGGGATTCGAACCCTGGACCTCTAATTTGGTAGCCCAGCGAGCGTGGTAACCATTACACCAACCGGGTCGTCAATAAAAGTGACACCTGATTTCTCGGGACGGGTGGCAATCTTAGCTAATCATAATCATAATATCTTTATTGCTTTCATGTGGTTTTACAAGGTCTTAAAAATGCAGGTTGTTTGTGTTTTTGTACTAGACACAGATGCATTATCTCGTCCACAGCCTCCTGAATTAAATAGAACGGGAAACCGTTTCGATCAATCAGAGGTGGTCTCGAACGCAGTAACTCTGCAATAAGCCAGACGGTGCGGGGCTAACTGATCAGAGACGTGTCGACGATGCGCGATGAGATTAGTCTTTTACAACACCCGTTTGGGGTGGTGTGTCACAATGATGTGTGTCAGTATCGTCAGTATGTAGTGTAGTGTAGTGTAGTGTAAGTACGTAGCTCACAGCAGTTGTAGCCGGGGCGCGTGGCGGAAGGCGGCGCGCGGCAGGCGGCGCAGCTGGTTGCGCGCGAGCAGCAGGTCGGTGAGCGCGCCGAGCCCGGCCAGCTCGCCCGCCTCCAGCGACCCGATGCTGTTCGACGACAGGTCCCTGCAGATGCCGTGCCGGGTACGTTAGTTGTTAGTACGTCACGTCGAAGTAGCCAGTGGCAAACCAACCACCTCTCAAATCAAACCTTGCATTCATCTTTGAATAATTATACAGGGATAAGGAAAAGTATCATTAACCAAATTAACCTTAAAACCACATACTCTAACCATCTATCTATCTATCAGGGCATAAAAAACAGCGGTTCCATACTAAACTGCAATGCCTACTAGACTCAAATGCGGTGGACAAGCGAAAAAACAGCGGATTATTTTTGTTTTGACAGGTTTGTTTCCATAGTAAAAGATGTTTAGTTTGATAGGTAGAGTACCTATGCAGTTTAAAGGTTAATTATACTTTTCCTTACACCCTGTAGTGTGCTTCTATGCTGATGGTTTTTTTAAGGCGATGATCCGAGCATCAAACTAAGCAACTTTCTGTATGGGAATAACATCGAAATCGCGAAAAAATTTACTGTTCCATACAAGAAGCATACAAAAATGCAAACCTTCTAGACTAAGTATAGATCCAGGATGATGTCCCTTAATCCCTTTGCAGGCTTAGGAAGGCCATTGTGATATAAAGATAACCAACAAAAAAAGTAAATGAAACTTTACGAGCGTCTGATATACTACATAATATTAAGGTTACGATTAAAACAAAGCCACATGTTGCGAAGAACTCAACTTAAGACGTCATAAGGATAATTATGTTCAAAGTTAGTTAATAGGTATGTTAGCGGTTTTCTTATTGTTCATGTCGCGGTTATAATTTATGTGAAAGAAAGAGATTGTAATAATGATTCATACTTCACTTAGGTATTCATTACATCTTTATTATAGCTAAATTATCATTTTATGCATGTCTCTTTGCCAGTGCCTCTTACATCTCTATGATAGTTGTAATCTCTTTCTCCTCGTATACCTCCGTACATCTTCTTATACGTGATCTAATCTATATGACTGAAAGCATATCACTATGATAATATTGTGTCTAGTAGTAAGGTTCACTCACAACACCCTGAGCTCGGAGCACCCGCGCAGGTCCGGAATACGATCCAACTGGTTCAGCTTCACGTCCCTGCAACAACGACTCCGTCAGTATCTAACATCTACTAGTTGTTATTGTAATAGAGGTGGCGATAGCGCGGGGGGTGGGAGGGTGAGAAGGTAGGGAGGCGGGAGGACGGTACTCGGGGGACGATTAGTGTCCGCGGACGATTGCGGACGGATCCGCTGCACAAAGCCAACACTTAATCTGCAGCGAGGGATTTATACCTTTCACTGCTGGAATATCTACGTGTTACCGCCATTCAGTTGATACCGCAAGCTTAGATGGTTTGTCGCGTAGATTAATCTGATGGTTTAGTATTTCCGCGGGACGGCTTTTTACTACGTTATAGATGTAGTAATAGTTTTTGATTTGAGCGAGTTGGAGGAGTGGCGGTGTTTCGCCGGCCGTGTCGCAAGTTTTTTGTGTTGACTGGTAGAAGTAGGTCGGCATGTAGCTGGCCACTATGGGTACGGCTAGCTTATAGTTACACCAGGTTTTGTCTACAGCTTAGTTACACATTTTTGTTTTGTTTCCGGGACACAAATAGTTGACATGTGAGTTCTTTTAAACTATTAGATTAATAACAAACTCACTTTCCCATGTCATCAACATCTTCAACCGAAAGATATGTGTCTTAGGGCTGACATATTTTGTCCTCTGCTGAATATAGGCCTCCTTCATTATAAGTGTGAGTATACTTTTTGGTGTTGCATCATCATCAGCTTCTACCGTCAGTCCCCACTGCTGAGCCACAAGGCCTACCCAAAGTAAGTTGGGGAAGAATGTTTCGTTTAAAGTTGCAGCCAAGAGTGTCATCTAGTCGAGAGTGTAGTGAAGTGTAGTGTAGTGTAGTGTAGTGTAGTGTAGTGTAGTGTAGTGTAGGCAGACTACGTACAGTGTGCGCAGGGCGGGCGCGCGCGCGCAGAGCTCAGGCGGCAGGGAGGCGAGGCGCGCGCGGTCGGCGCGCAGCGTGCGTAGTCGCACCGACCCGTTCAGCGCCGGAAGCGCGCGCAGCCCCCGCGCCTCCGACAGCAGCCTGCGCACGGACATTCATTTACTTATTATAAAGTATACCCACTTATGCACACGACTGTATTCCCGAAGGGGTAGATAGAGAGTAACATCAGCATCAGAAAAGAGAAATTCTCCCAGAAAAGTAAGAAAGGCGAAACATGCACCTACTTAATTTTTTCCCCGTAATAGGTACCTGAGTATTTCCTTTATCGCTGAGTTATTTGGACAACTTAGCAATACGTACGAGGTTGGGAGTCGAGAGTCGGGATGGACGCGACTACGCGATTGTTCCGACTGAGAGTCAGTTGTGAATGAACAAGTAGGTATATCATAATAATATAATAATAATATATTTATTGTGCTTAAGAAAATACCAGTTTACATAAGGAGGCTTCACATTGATGGTATAAATTAAAACACGGCATTTTGAAACATGAGGGATATAGGCGGAGCTACATAAAATATTCCGAAGAATACTGTACTGTAAGCACCGACTTTGAGAACAAATGATACAGCATGCCAGTACGGTGTGTTCTATATGGTGTTACATTTAAAGCACTTACATCTAATAATAAAATATTAAGTATATAAAAAATTTGAATAAGTCTATGACAAAGCAAAAGGAAGATTTATTGTTCTCTTACCAGTGTTTTTGGTGTTTGGTGATGTGTGTTAGTGTATGGTATGTGTTTATGTATGGTGTGTGTGTTTGTATATGGTGTGTGTTTGTGTTGTGTGTGTTACATATTATGTATGGTGTTTACTGTATGAGGAGGCAATATTATTATGTGCAAGGGATGGGAGTATCAGAGTGAGAAATACGGTGGGGATATATAGGGAAACTTGAAAGAAATACCTAGTTAAGATATTGGATGCAGGAGGTCTTCGGTTTGGTCGTACGTAAGCTGTTGGAGCCAGTTTTGGCAGATAGATTTACAATTATATTTGTTCAACGAAGTGATAAACAAGCTTTTATTGAATTCATTATAGAGGAAGGGGCCCAGGAAATATAAAAATCGTTTACTAAAGGAGGTGCTGATAGAAGTAGGTTTTACTACAATATGGTTTCTACGGTTTCTGTTAGGTTGGTAAGGCGTCAAAGAGTGTTGGCGTAAGACAGTGTGGAGGATAAACATTTGACGAACGGTAGGTACTTCGCAGAGTTTGTAAAGCTCAGTGGTAGAGAACAGAAAGGGTTTGAAGTGAATAACTTTAAGCACAGCTCTTTGGGCTCTCTCTAGTTGAATAAGGAATGTCTTAGCTGCACCACCCCATGATGTTATGCAGTACGTTAGCAAAGACTGACAGAGCGCCAGATATACGGTCTTTAATAATTTGGGGTTGGTTATGTGTCTTAAATGTTTGAACACCACTATAAGTTTACGCACCCTTCCAGAAGTTAACGCTATGGAACCTGAAAATGGTCCTTCATATTCGTCGATGACATCGATAAGTATCTCATTCAATCTTTTATTTGCTTGAATATCAAAAGTTAGATTTATGAATTAAAAGATTTTACAAATTCACTATTAATAAATTTTTTATATCATTACAAATAACTTTAAATCTTAAAATAATACATTAAGTGAACGCTGTAAAAGTTGTTCAGTTTGATGGTCTGAAGCACCCTCTTAAGCATGTTACATATTTAAGTAGACACATACTGTATAGGTATACATGACAACAAGTACATTAGCTTGGCCTTTACGACATAGACGCGGCCGCCGCGCGGGGCGGGAGGGACCCAGAGCGGGGCGCGGGGCGCGGGGGAGGGACGGCCACAAAATAGAGGATTACTTGAACTCGAGGAAAACGTCAACTACGGCGAGAACGTTTATGTCTCACTTTACGACGCGACGTCACGCGGCGCCGCTTACTAGACACTTTGCACAAATTACATTTATATCGAACGAGCGAACAAATTATTATACCAGACTTTTTAAGTCAAATCATAATAAGCTTTCAAACAAAAAAAGTTTCATCAAAATCAGTTTTATAGTTTTTGCGTGATGCTCGAACAAACTAACAAACAAACAGACAGACAAAAAATTTGTGATTTGAAGAGACACCTAAAACCATATCGTAATCTTTTTCTTGTAAATATCTTCAATGTGCAGACACACTTCTTTTTTACAGTTTTATTAATAGTTTAGATAATTATAATCCATAGTGGTCCAGTTGCGAGTAACCTTGCCTGCCGTCCAGGAGGCGATGGTTCGATCCCCGTCCAGGCCGACTCATACCAATGAGTGCAAAGCATTGAACCAAAAAAATACTGAAGATTTGTGGGGTATGTCAGTCAAGCTCTTCAGCTCCGTAATTAAAACTTTAGCACCTTATTTAGCATCTTTGTTTAATTGCTGCATTGACTCAGGAACTTTCCCTGACTTAATGAAACACAGCAAAGTAATACCACTTTTCAAAACGGGTAATAAAACCGACCCGAGTAACTTTCGACCTGTGTCTGTTCTACCAGTTCTCAGCAAAGTTTTTGAAAAGATTATACTCAGTCAAATGCTCTCCCACTTTAACATCAAGAGGCTGCTGCATGAGCAACAGTTTGGATTCACCAAGGGTCGCTCAACAACCGACGCTGGAGTTATGCTGATACAGCATATTTTTAGCGCTTGGGAGGAGCACCAAAATGCAATCGGAGTCTTTTGTGACTTATCCAAAGCATTTGACTGTGTTGATCATAAAACAATGTTGATCAAATTACACCACTACGGTATTCAAGGCAGGGCTCTGGATCTGTTAGAATCTTACTTGGAAAAGAGAATCCAAAGGGTGTGTATCAATGGAACAAATTCGTCTGGCTCACTAGTAAAAATGGGCGTTCCACAGGGATCTATACTGGGTCCATTTCTCTTTCTGGTTTATATAAACGATTTACCCTACATGGTGCAGAACTTGTCGAACATAGTCTTATTTGCTGATGATACTTCTCTTATTTTCAAAACAAGTAGAAAGGCGCAAGATGTTGATGATATTAATGACAATGTAAATGACACTCTTCGACAAGTTCTGAACTGGTTCAGTGTTAATAATCTTGCTTTAAATGCAAAGAAAACTAAATGTATTAAATTCACTCTACCAAACGTTATAAATAATGAAAATAATATAACTTTAGATAATGATATATTGCATTTCACAAGTAATACTGTATTTTTAGGGATAAAGATTGACTCAAGGCTGCAATGGGGTCCACATATAGAAACCCTAGCGGGTAGGCTGAGCTCGGCAGCTTATGCAGTTCGAAAAATTAGACAGCTAACTGATATAGCTACTGCAAGACTTGTATACTTCAGCTACTTCCACAGTATCATGTCTTATGGTATTTTGCTGTGGGGCCGTGCTACAGACGTCGAGGCTATCTTTATCCTTCAAAAGCGGGCAATTCGAGCCATTTATAATCTGCGTTGTCGAGACTCACTACGAGATCTTTTTAAAGATATCAGTATTTTGACTTTCTACAGTCAATATATTTACGAAAATATTTTATATGTTCGAAAAAATTTGTCTCTCTTTCCCAAAAACAGTGACGTTCATAATTACAATACAAGAAATAAAAATAAATTAGTATTCCCACATTTTCGACTCAGTAAAGTCAACACATCTTTCATGGGGCACTGTATACGCTTTTATAATAAGATACCAGAGGATATTCTAAACTTACCAGACAAAAAGTTTAAGTCTCATGTTAAACAAGTCCTCTGTAAAAAAGGTTACTATAAACTCGATGATTATTTGAATGACCAAAATGTCTGGTCTTGACAATTTTACACTATGTAATGCAATATTGTATTTTAATTGTACTTTGTACATTTTGTTTTGTTTAAAAGATGTGTGTTGTAGAGTTTCTGGCCGCATCTTCTCTCAACGGAACACCTTCCGACGCGGTGGTAGAGTCAAAAAATGACGTCAAAAAGCTATCTATATGATATTATTTTGAATAAAAATTTTTTGAATTTTGAATTTTTTGAATTTTGAGTTTTTCGGAATTTATGTACGATTTGTAACACCACTGGCTGTTCGGTGAAGGAAATCATCGTGAGGAAACGTGCATGTTTCAATTTGGAGGCATGCATTGTACCTACTATAAGAACGTGGATGTTCTGACGTTTCAGAATATCTCTAACTATCCCCCCGGCGAATAAAGTAGTGAGCATATTATGCTTACCTATGCGAATAATTTAGAATTTAGAAGATTAGATAAGAGTACGCCCATCCGCGAGTCAGTCGCGCGTCGCGCGTCGGGTAGCGGGTAGCGGCCACAGTGACGCGAATAGAAGCGTGGCGATAGAGGGTGGTTACAAGGTCAGTTTCATCAGTCTGGTCCATCAGTCTGGTCAATCGTTGAATGACGCCAGAATTACTCCAGAATGATGCCAGAATGATGAGTGGGTTACATGATCAGTTTCCCATCAGTATTTCATCATTCACAATGGAATGACGGAATTGATTTTCATCAGTCTGTACCATAATTCCATCAGTCTGGACCATCATTCCGTCAGTACGTCATTCTCCCATCATTCTGACCAGACTGATGGACCAGAATGATGAAATACTGAACGTGTAACCTCCCTCAGATGACGGTGAAGGAGTCGGCCGACACAAGTCACCGCGGCGCCGTCACCCGGCACCGGTCCGATGAGCAGATGACACCGGCCGGCGGGCGGCGCGGGGCGGGCGCGGGACCGCTCTCACATCACACCGACATTCATAATTCGAGCTTTTGACATATCTAGAGCACTCCGCGCCGCATCGAATATCAAACACGCGTCAGTGTGTGAGTGCAGTGCATCGCGCGGTGCCGGGAGGGGCGGGGGGCGTGAGTCAGTGCTCGCAACTTTGGTAATGTTGTACGAGGTCGCTCGTCGCGCACTCGACACCATTACCGATCTCCATGTCCAGTTCTAGATAAATGTCAGCCCCCCCCCCCACCTCACCTCGCCCCGGCGACCCCGCGCCGCAATCACTCGCCGCCCGCGAATGAGCACGTTAATTTATTCGCGTCAGTCGCGTTTACACTAATTAATTTTAAATGTTGCGATGCGAAACGACATCGGGTTTCCTCGAGACATCGTATCGATCACTAGATGAGATGGCCCCTTTGATTGAATTCAAATAGCGGAAGATAGGTAACTAAGCCTATAGCGCATGTACCGCATAAATTGAGCCCCCGTCGCCTAATAGACTTAGTCGCAATCCGAGCGGCATTGCATGATTGAGATACTTATACTACAATGACTTCGTGTCCCCCGAGCTTTGTTAATTTTAAATACAAGCTGCGTAAATGGCTTGTCGAGCAGTCTTTCTACAGTCATAATGAATATATGTTACTTAAAGTAACCACAAATTGATAATTTTTATATTTGACATTATTACTCTTGACATTTATAATTATAACTTTGTTAATTGTATTATTATTTTTTTTTTTGTGACATGTAATGAATATTACGAATAAATTATGATTATGATTATGATTAAAACTCGTACAAATCATTCAAAAAGAAAAAGCAAATCACACGGCATTACTTTTCACTTGTGTACGTACACATGAGAAGCAGATCCATAAATTGTTTGAGTACTTAATGCAAGCACGCCACCTATCTGCCGCTATTTAAATAAGGATGTCCCGCGAGGCGAGTGAAGTGTACTCGTACGTACAACGTGGTGAGGTGCGGCAGGTGGTCGAGCGCGCGCTCGTGCACGCTCGCGAGCGTGTTGGCGCGCAGGTCGAGCCGCGCGAGGCGCGCGCACGCCGCCAGCGCCTCGCTGCCCACCCACTCCACACGGTTGTTCGCCAGCGACCTGTACACACACACCAGTACACGTTAATAAAAATAAATACACCGATATATTACCATTTTCAATCATTGTTCCAAAAAGCTCAATATTAATTTTACTCATTTACACGGGTGGCGTCACTACGCTGCATACATAAGACATCAACGCGCGCTACGCTGTGAGTTACTACGCTTCATACATAAAACATCAACGCGCGCTACGTTGTGCGATACTACGCTGCATACATTAGACATCAACGCGCGCTACGTTGTGAGTTACTACGCTACATACATAAGACATCAACGCGCGCTACGTTGTGCGTTACTACGCTGCATACATTAGACATCAACGCGCGCTACGTTGTGCGTTACTACGCTGCATACATAAGACATCAACGCGCGCTACGTTGTGCGTTACTACGCTGCATACATTAGACATCAACGCGCGCTACGTTGTGCGTTACTACGCTGCATACATAAGACATCAACGCGCGCTACGTTGTGCGTTACTACGCTGCATACATTAGACATCAACGCGCGCTACGTTGTGCGTTACTACGCTGCATACATTAGACATCAACGCGCGCTACGTTGTGCGTTACTACGCTGCATACATAAGACATCAACGCGCGCTACGTTGTGCGTTACTACGCTGCATACATAAGACATCAACGCGCGCTACGTTGTGCGTTACTACGCTGCATACATTAGACATCAACGCGCGCTACGTTGTGCGTTACTACGCTGCATACATAAGACATCAACGCGCGCTACGTTGTGCGTTACTACGCTGCATACATAAGACATCAACGCGCGCTACGTTGTGCGTTACTACGCTGCATACATAAGACATCAACGCGCGCTACGTTGTGCGTTACTACGCTGCATACATAAGACATCAACGCGCGCTACGTTGTGCGTCACTACGCTGCATACATAAGACATCAACGCGCGCTACGCTGTGAGTTACTACGCTACATACATAAGACATCAACGCGCGCTACGTTGTGCGTTACTACGCTGCATACATTAGACATCAACGCGCGCTACGTTGTGCGTTACTACGCTGCATACATAAGACATCAACGCGCGCTACGTTGTGCGTTACTACGCTGCATACATAAGACATCAACGCGCGCTACGTTGTGCGTTACTACGCTGCATACATTAGACATCAACGCGCGCTACGTTGTGCGTTACTACGCTGCATACATAAGACATCAACGCGCGCTACGTTGTGCGTTACTACGCTGCATACATAAGACATCAACGCGCGCTACGTTGTGCGTTACTACGCTGCATACATAAGACATCAACGCGCGCTACGTTGTGCGTTACTACGCTGCATACATAAGACATCAACGCGCGCTACGTTGTGCGTTACTACGCTGCATACTTAAGACATCAACGCGCGCTACGTTGTGCGTTACTACGCTGCATACATAAGACATCAACGCGCGCTACGTTGTGCGTTACTACGCTGCATACATAAGACATCAACGCGCGCTACGTTGTGCGTTACTACGCTGCATACTTAAGACATCAACGCGCGCTACGCTGTGCGTTACTACGCTGCATACTTAAGACATCAACGCGCGCTACGCTGTGCGTTACTACGCTGCATACTTAAGACATCAACGCGCGCTACGCTGTGCGTTACTACGCTGCATACTTAAGACATCAACGCGCGCTACGTTGTGCGTTACTACGCTACATAAATAAGACATCAACGCGCGCCCCGTGTACTTACGCTCGCTGTCATGCGCAGATATGCAAGGCAATCCCAACCTCTTCATACAAAGCTCGGGATGCGACCCCCGCCGCCCGCTTCCCCGCAAGGGCCCCTACGTTACTCTGTGCAAGTACATCCGTTGCCGTACTGTAAGGACTATATAGTAATGCTGTGCTGATACTCACAGGTCCTCGAGCAGCGGCAGCAGGTGCACGGCGCCCGGCAGCTCCGTCAGCAGGTTCTCCTCCAGCCTCCTGACGGAACGGGAACAAACGTTACCGACACATACAATTATTATTTAATATCTTGCATATTATCACACTAGTCACCTCAGAAGTACTATAAATATAAAGTTCTTAGACTAAAATTTTATTGTTCTGTTGAAACTTGCTCAGTTTTGATGAAAAACGCGTATAAGGTACGTTCCTTTTATACCGTTGGTTCTTGTGTCCTCAAAGTCAAAGTCAACATAGTCGATGCCGTCCTAAGCCATTTATTCAATATACAGCATGTAAAATAACTAAAGGTTTAAGGGGATGATCAGACCATCAAACTGAACAATTTTCTCTATGGGACCCACATCGAAATCACAAAAAAAAATCTGCTGTTCTATACATTTGGGTTGAGCTAAAGGCAAACCCTATGAGGGGATGATCAGACCATCAAACTGAACAACTTTCTCTATGGGACCCACATCGAAATCACAAAAAAAAAATCAGCGGTTTTGTATGGGACAACAGTTTTTTTTTTGGCGATTTCGATGTCGGTCCCATATAGAAAGTTGTTCAGTTTGATGGTCTGATCATCCCCTTAAAAGGTTTGCCTTTAGTTAGTTTACATACTGTATGTATTTAATATAATATAGCTTGAAGCACACTTATTAAACGTCAAATCATTTTTTAAGCTACCACCGCGTCGGAACTTATGTATGTTGTCGTCGCTGGCTGTAGAGAAGATGCGACCAAAAACTTTACAACATAACACTACTTAATAACCTAAACAATATAAATTCTTAAGCTAATACAAAATTTTTATTTTATTTTATTTTATTTTATTTTATAATATTCGGGATGCTAACAGCCTCTTTTACAAAATAATGTATTTAATAACATGTCATTTGCCATTTACAAGCATCCACATATAGATTTTATACATTTAACAATCATTTACGTTTCTATAAGTGGTCTTCTGAGTAGAAACTATTAAGTATTAATAGTCTTATCAGTTAACAACTTTTTGGTAAGTCGAGCACTACAGCTAAATAGATCAAATCGAGCGTCCTCATTCAAAATATTAAGCCGTTTACAAGTTCTAGGAAAGAAACTGTTTTCCCTAAAGTTGGTACGGTGAGATGGAATGTGCAGCAAAGTACTCTTGCGTAGCTTTCTAGCAGGGGTTTTAAAAACTATGTTACTAAGGAGCTCCGGACAATCAACAGCGGACTGAGCAATGTTGACGAGGAAACATGCATCGGCTATACTTCTTCGCGTAAATAAAGGCACTAGGTGAAGATCAGAGCAAGCGTCTTCATAATCTTGGCGGTTGAGGTGAAATTTATATTGAAGAAATTTAATGAACTTTTTTTGGATACCTTCTAATCTGTTCAAGTAGATAGCATAGCACGGATTCCATATTTGGGAGGCGTATTCCAAGTGACTTCGAACATATGCACAATAAATAATTTTAATTGTCTTCATTCGCCTGAAGTCTTTAGAGATACGTTTCACAAAACCAAGTGCTTTATAAGCTTTGTCTATTATGTGGTCAATATGTTGGTCGAAAATAAGTTTTTGGTCATGTACTACACCTAGATCCTTAGTCACTTTGTTTTTAGTAAGGGTTTGGTTTTTTAATTTATAATAATAAGTATATATATTACGTTTCCGAGTAAAATTGACAAAAAAACATTTCGAGACATTTAAGTCTAATTTGTTTGCCAAGCAGTAACTATCTAATCTTAACAGGTCTTCCTGAAGGAGCACAGCATCGGATTCGTCATTGACCACTCTGTATATTTTCATGTCATCTGCGTATAACAAGAAAGTACTATTTAGAAAACATAAGCCAATATCATTAACAAAGATGCTGAAGAGCAGTGGACCTGGAAATACAAATACAAAATCATTTATTCGCTAATAAATAGGGTGAGTACTGTAAATGTTAGATGTTAGGCAAAGGTTATGTGTACAATAATACATCTTATAGTCGTTATATAAAATAATTGATACTATAAATAAATAAATAAATATCTTGGACATTGTCACACAAATTATCTAGTCACATTTAAAGTACCAGAATCTAGCCTGGACTCATAAACATATTATACTTCCGAGTAGACCAAGGAACTCCTCATTATCGCATCACCGAAACCGAAATGTCAATATGTGCGAAATTGATAAGAGTGTGAGTTCTAGTGATGTGACATTGACGTATTCACGATTATCGATATCAAAACCATCGATATCAGATTATCGACTACTTAGTAGTCGATGTGATTTTGATACCGATACGATTACGTCAATGTCACATCAATAATTATAGTAGTCACTACTACTATTATATTTTTATATTATGAAGTCTAAATCGGCTAGGCTACAATCTATCTATCGGGCCATAGGTTCAGACGAATATTTTCTATGAAAAACGCGATTGCCCAGCCCAGCCTAGCCCCACGAAAAGTGCGTGCGTGTGCCGTTTTTTCGATTAAAAATAATTAACAAAAGTACTTTTTACAGATTTTTTTATGATTTCACTAGATAAACCAATGGTGAATATGTGAATATAAATACTAAAAACTGGAAACTATTTTAAGTTCTTCTAAAAGGAGATTTTTTTTTAAAAATACGAGTTCAAGAAAATACGTCACCTTTTATGTAATTTTTAAAGATTCAGTGTTCTGTTCAAATTATAATCAAAAAGATCTCGTCTGTTATTTTGTTAGTTCTTAAATAGAGTACGAATATAATTTACTTAACTTTGCTTTTTTATTTATTACATTATGTGGTCGTATTTACTCACTTTGTACTAAACAACGACAAGTGGACCTTTTTACTAAACTTTGTATCAATTCTTTGTTTAGATCGTAACTTTTTATTTTATAAAGTTTCACATATAATTATATGTGGATTTCATGCAGAATATCTTAATCTACATTAATAAATCAAAATCTATGTAACAAATAAGTAGAAGTGTTTTTTATCGAACTTTAAAAATGTTTTTTCTCAAAACAAGCTTTTTCAGAGTTTCAACTACAAATGTCAGATAAAAAAAAAACTATGCCAGTTTTTGAAAATTTTATTAATCAATATTATAAATTGACTATTCTAGATTCCGAATCTAGTCTTAACTCTATACCCCACTACTGAACCCTTTATGTTTGGACGCCCACATATAACGAATAAACACCTACCAACACCGGGACAAATTCAGTAGGTATAGATCCTTTCTATTAAAGACGCCGATCGGTGATTTCGTGGCACGAAACAGTTTTCTTTGAAATGTCGACTGCATACCATATATTTGTTTTAGCTTCCTAGCTTCTATTTGACATTCGTACCCATTTTTTGTATCGTTATTGCATTTGCAGGAAATCTGGAAGTTACGAAGTTACCCAGTCAATAATATTAAGCATTACTTTGGCCCGGTCGCACAGTGCATAAGTGCGCAGTGTAATATCGGACCCTAAAATCAGACGTGGTCCATTTTTTGCCAGAAATATAGTTAATAACATTTTGAATACAAGATTGAAACTCCCGATTGTCTGCGATTTATAGTTTGAGAGACAAAAAAAAATCGGAAAATCGCCTACTTTTTATGCCGGATATCAGAAAATAAAAAAAATTAAAATATCTATACCTGTTACTGCTTTGCTGCATATACATGTCGAAAGACCTTTAATTTACACGTGTTTTAAGAATAGTTTGAGACTCGTGCAGGTCGTAGAAATTTAAATATTAATTATTTAATATTTTTCTTCTTTATTTTTTTCACTGAAGTCAACCATATCGGGTAAAAAAAACTAGCAACCAATTCCATGGACTCTCTAATATAATATTATAGATTTAAAGTTTGGGTTAGAGTTGTTACTTTTAATTCCTCAGAAAATATCCGGAAATCAGTAATATTTCTTAAAGGACTTTAGTTCGCTTTTATTAAATTCGGATTTCCAATATGGAATCGGGAGTTTCACTATTGTGTTCAAATTGTATTTATTAACTATCTATTTCTGGCAAAAAATGGGCCACGTTCGATTTTAGGGTCCGATATTACACTGTGCAATGTAACAAAATATCGCTAAATTATTATACTTATTTTATGTGTCAATCTGTCAGTATGTATCATGGGTTATGGACATGCTAAATAGTAATGTTATAATGTCGCAATTAGTAAAACCATTCCGTCAAAATCGGCGTGTAAGAATTTTTCGGACAGAGATTTTCTAGCAATATTTGGTTAGGCTAAATCCGCCTTTCAATAAGTTAAAAAAAATAACAGAAAACCTCACGTGACATGAACGGAGGGAGTTAGGTGGTAGATTAGAAAAATAAATTTCAAAACTATCGACATATCGATTAGATTTTGGACAATCTCTATGCGAAACGGTTTCTTTTTCACGTACACAATATTTTTTTATCTTACACATAATTATTTGAAATGATATATTATTTAGAAAATAGGACGTTTACTGCATATAATGAATGTATTACGAAATAATTTTAAGAATAAAATATATGAGAAAAAGTGTTATGAAAGTAGTACTGTACTAATCCTATTTACCTTTGTAACGTCTCTTTATTTGGGTTTTTGGTGGAATTTACACTGCACTCCATTACAGAACATGATACCATAATGTTTTTTTATATTCGTCTTGCAAAACACAAAATAAATTTAAATTAAATCAATAAAATAACGAGAGATAATTTGTTGACAGGGCTCCAAAAGACTCCAAATAGTTTCAAAATGGTTTCACGGCAATTATATTATAATCTCTTTCGCACTCGTAGTTTTTTTGATTATGATCGGAATCTCATTCACACACTTACTTGGTCTACTCACGGTAGTAGAATAATAATGTCTATGCCTGGACTTGTATTATGATGACTAAACAACGATATAGAATACATATATAGATACAAACATCCATGACTCGGGTACAAATATTCATATTCATCATACAAATATTTGTCCCTTACGGGATTCGAACCCGCGACCCTCGGCACAGCAGGCAGTACAGTACTACATATAAGTTAGTGTCCGTGTGGTGCCGGCTAAGAATAGCACTATCCCATTTCCTCCCGTGGGTGTCGTAAAAGGCGACTAAGGGATCTACCGGAGGATGGGCAGCAGCATCCTCTGAGTACACACATTCAATCCAACTGCGATCGCCAACCCGCCTGCCAAGCGTGGCGATTATGGCAAATCCCCCCATTTTGGGGGAGGCCTATGTCAAGCAGTGGACGTCTATCGGCTAATATGATGATGATGATGATGACTCAGACCCAAGCATTTTGATCATTTAAATAATCATCCAGTCTGCATCCAGTTTATAATATGCTTTGGAACTAATCGATTGTGAATTTGTGACCCATAGAACATTATAAGTGGGGTAAGGTGTGCAAAGTAGGCGTGGAATGCGTGCCACACGGTTATGCAACGATTTGCATAGCATCGTAAGGTGCGTGGCGTGGTGCGAGCGAGAGGGCATAACAAGTTGTAGCAGCGTGGGTGGGAAGAATGTGGCGACAGTCGTCTCCGAAGCAAAAGCGCTACTTTGCATTTCTAACCCCTCTCATAATGTTGTGTTGTGACCGTTAGAGATAGATCAATGAATGCTCGAAAGTGAGCAAAGCATTGGATTGGATTGCGATCATTGCAGCAATTTTTTTAAAGGGCCATCTGCATTCGGCATAAAGTTAATAATAGGTATTTAACTCTACGTAGACTAATAAGATATTTGGTTGATATATTGGTACTTGATTGAGAAAGGTCAAAACTGCAAACATTTTCACACACTCAGTCTGTATCTGTACTACTCTCCAACGACCAAAACGTTGGAGCTAGTTTCAATGAACGCCTTGTTTGTCACAACCAAGGCTATAACAGTGTATACGGTTATGATGTTACTTGCCGATAATCGACTTATATTAAAATAATAATATGATGAGAACAGATTGACGAGTGCAATTTATAATGCAAGCGTACTAGATAAACGATTAAAAGGCGAATAGAGGTACGGTAATGTTCTAGCCTGCTTGATTGCATATAGTTGTCATCTTTGCGTTCTTGCAGCAGTAGGTACTGTTGGCTGGTGAGTCAACGGAACGGATCGAAGTTTTAAAAGTTTTATTGTGTAAAAAGTATCATACATTATTATAATTGTCAAAAGAAGTTTGGCGAACGGCCATGTAATTTGAGATCCAGACTTAGAGGTCCCGTACATGAATGAAACTTAGTAATACGTGTAGAATGAAACAAAACTAACAAAAAAGTAAATTAGTTGTAACCTGTAGAAGTTGGGGGAAAGGGTGTGAAACTCATAATCTTTCTTATTAGAAAGTCCACTCAATCTTCTACGCATTCATTGTGTTTATTTTAATGAAAATTCACGATAACCGTACGCTATTATGATAATGGAAGAAAACGAATCACACCATTATCAGTTCAACCAAGCCAGACGGACGGACGTCCAAAAAACGGACGGACGGTCAGACGTTTGGTAACGTCCAAAAAATACCTCAGTGATAATATTAGATTAAAATAGCTTTCGTGGCTGAGTTTTGCTACTGCTTTTTGGATGATTGGTCTATTTTACTAGTAATTTCTACTTTTGAATCTATTTCTTCTTATTCTATTCAAATTTTTTTTAAATGGCTTAATTTTTTCTATTTATAATAATTATGACCGCCGTCCTAAAAAGATTTTAGTTTTCGTAAAAATGGCTGGGTCCAAATCTGCCATTCTTCTTTAAGAGATATTTTGCAGTGCACGGGCAGGCTTTCAAAATGGACACAAATTATATTAAAAGCAATAAATGAAGAGAATTAGAATTTCCAATATAATAAAGAACCCCTAGATTACCCAAGTACCTCCAATAATCGGACTCCGATTACATAAAAAAGCTCGTCAATCGTTATGAAGTGGTCGATGTTACACAACAGGGCCTCAACTGCGCAATTTTATATGGTTTTGGTTTGGTTTTGGTTTAGTTTTGGTTTAGATTTGGTTTAGCTGAAGTAAAAAAGCTATCGCGATATTTTTTTCTGAACGGTTAAATCGCACAATACAGAAAATTCGATCGAACGGACATCAAAAGTTACGCCAACGTATCTTCCGAAATAAAGCTAAATCGTTACCGTTAATATAATTTCGCGATACGAATTGTGTATAACGTAACGTTTTTGGTTGTGGTTTTGTTTTGGTAGTATCGTTCAAACTTAGGGCGATTGAGGCCCTGAACAGAACCTGCTGAATAGTGCCGTGCCCGTACATACGCTCTAATCTAATATAACGCCCGTGCCGAAGAGGACGGCACTTTGTAAACTTTAGAGGAAAGCCAACTGCGGAAATAAGCCAAGGATTCTTGAAACAAACTTGTTTACAAACTTGTTTTATTGTTATGTAAGAATCACTGAACATGCCCCGATTTAGTAACACTGTGAACTTGATCACTTTGGCAATTAGTGTCGTGAAACAAAACAGTTGTTTTATAGAATCAGTTTATGTTAGCCGATAAACCTCTGGTTAAACTTTCACATTTATAATATTGCCTCGCGTGACGTGACTAGATAACGAGCACCGCCGTTTGTATTTATTGCGATACTTTAACATTTTATCTTAGACAATTTAATAGGGATTCGCCTTGCGGTAGCATTTCCCCTCTGCCACGGTATTAGATCAATTAATCTTGCGCATTTACACCCAATTTTATACCTTATCACTAAACGAGACAGCCTATAATAGCGAAACAATAATTTTGAACTTAGAATGTTTCGGGGTTCACACGAGACTACTTTCATGATTTTTAACATTCAAAATTAGAATCTAAACTTATGGGGAATAAAATCCAAAGTTGCGGATTTCATGTTACCTCGCCCCCCGTAAAAAGTGGCAGAAATGTTTCTTAGTAGAATGACACGCGTGACTCGTCCCTATTAAATTGTCTAAGCATTTTATTTAACTTATCTACCTGTGATTTGAACAACTGCGAGTTCTGTTAAACAATAATTGTAGTAGTGTGTGGGGGAGTGATAGCCGATTTCCACTTCATTGCTTTATTTTATAACAAAAGCAGTCAAGTAGGCAGGACATTTTAAGAGCATAAGTGAGTGAGTGAGTTTTAATTATAAGTGAGTGCGCTAAACAATTTCGCGTTCTCTAGCCCTTCCTTACCCCCGATGGAATGAGAAATAGATACTCACAGTGGTGAGGACCACAAACTATCATATGTTGGTGAGGTCGGTCGGATGCAGAGGCTATCGGCGGCCGCACGGTGCGGTGTATGTCATATCTAAACGAACACTAGCGGATTAAGGATGGACTAAGGGACGGTCTACCCTGGCCACTGGTCCTGGCCTCCATATTTAGAGAAGATTTTATCAAATCCAAAACAAGGCCAAGGTATGTTCAGTATAAGTAAGAAACAGTATGAAAACGGATTTGATTTGGTATCGAAGGCCCGGTCCTCCCGTTTTGGGACTGCAGTTTGTAGTTGGAGGCCCCGGAAATAGCGTTAAAATATGTACTGTGAATTTTTGAGCTCGCTTCGCTTGCATAATCTTTTTGTTTCACAAGCATAATTATCAACACGATTTCGGCATGAGCTGGAAAACAAGTTTTTGCTCAGACTCGAAAAAATCTTAGATAATTTCTGGGAAGATTGGGAGTCTCTTTAAATTTCGCCGCCTCGGGCCTCAAGCGGGTTTAGTCCGCCACTGTAAATTAATAAGTCGCATTTTACGACCTGCACTGGTAGCATGCACACCCGCGATAGCCGTGATACGGCTTTATCACGTCTATTATCTCGTTCTTTTGCGCGCGAGCGAACGAGATAAAAGTCGTGATAAAGCCGTATCACGGCTATCGCGGGTGTGCATGCTACCAGTGCTGGTGTTGACGCTGATCGAAGCCGGACACCACGCGGCAGAAGTGTGAAGTGTTAAGTAATGTTGTTTGTTGTTCTGGTGCCGGTTGTGACGTAGTGGCGGTTCATTGGCCTTGTGAGATAGGACACGTCGCGGCGCGGGGGCGGCGGGGGCGGTGATGTGTGAGGATAGACTCGCATCACAAGCAACAAGTCATCCGTCATGCGGCGTGTCACGTCTCACGTATCACACGGGATCGTTCCCTTCCCTCGCACAACACAAACAACTAACAAGTAACGGAGCCAACTCTGACATCCTGTGATTCCTGCCAACTTTTTGCCTCCCTCTCCTTCCTTTTCTGACGCGGTTTGTGATAAAAATCAAGAAAAACTCTAAGAGGTACAAAAGTTCCAGCAGCTGAATTGATATACAAAAATACTTGCGAGATCTGATAATCCGGCCTTACAATGTTGTTATTAAAAATTTCATTTTAGTACAGACAGCTACAGATTCACGAAAATTTATTTGTGTGTTGACCGGCGACTTGACCATTCGTCGTATTTTAATGCTGTGGTTCGACGAACGCCGCGGGGCGAGGGCGGAGGCCGAGGTGAAGTGGGGAGGGGGAGGGGGAGGGGTAGTCTAAGAGGGTTGCGCTCATAAATTGTCCTCAAGACAGCCTAATCTCCGTCCGGCTGACTCGCACAGAAGGGGCGATACTGCCGTTGAATTTGATTTAAACTTGTTTGTTTTAGCCCAGTCATTTTACGGTTTGAGCCGGTACTAATAAAGAATTACTATTTTTTCCGGCGTAAGGCCTAGAATATACAAAAATTAAAAACAAATCACGTCAGCAACTCCTCAAATTCTAAAAAACCTGACGGTTAATTTTTTTTCACATTTTTAAGACTTTTACCATTTTACAACCATCAAACACGGATTGCACGGACACAGTGGACGATGATAGGCTGATGATGATGAAATGAATCACGGATTAAATGTTTTTGTCTACGTATTATAGAAAGCTTTGAAAAATACATTTTTATTTCCTAATGAATAACTAACTCATTTTTAAAATTTCGTTTGCTATTTTATTGCTTAAAAGTCATTTATATTGTTGAATCTAATTAGTGCATTGGTATTAAAATTGGATTTCTATGTTGCGTAGTGAATTTATTTAAAACTAGCTTTTACCCGCGACTTCGTCCGCATAAATTATATACCAGATTTTAAGTCAGATGATAAGCTATAAAACAAAAAAAAGTTTCATCAAAATCGGTTCAGTAGTTTTTGCACGATATTCGAACAAACAAACACCCAAACAAACAAACAAACAGACCGACAAAAAATCCAAAAATTGGTGATTTGGAATCAGGGACAGGTAAAAACCATGTCGTAATATTTTTTTTGTAAATATCTTCAATGTACAACCACATTTCTGTTACAGTTTTATAATAGTTTAGATATGTTTTCAAATAGTATTTTGTCACTAAATGGTACCGGTTACAGTTTAAAAGTACCATTCATAATTACTCCCCACCCGTAACAAAACTCCGTAAAACGACTGGACTGGGAATTTGATTTAAACTTGTTTGTTTGGATTTCATCGCAATTATAGAGCGAGTGAGGTGCAGTGTGGTGTGCGTAATGCAATGAGAGATTGCGTAGTTTAGAGGATGGCCTTGGGTTAGATTGTCGGCGCGGTGCAGCGCGGCCCTGACCCGACCCGAGCGGTGCGCCGGCGTGCGTGTGTGCGTACGGCGTGCGTCAGTGTCCGCTAAGTGAGTGCGAGTGTGCTGGCTGCCACATAACATAACATACATCACGAGCAGAGCGACGACGACGACGGCCGTACATCACTGCTGATTGAACGGTTTTAAAAGATGTCCCAATGTAACTGCTATACATTGTTCAACACGTTACACGGTGTACAAGATAATGTCATGGTGGCCAAAATGTCAGACAGCCGCCGCCACCGCGCCGTTGTTCTGTCTTCATAAAAATCACCAACTAATTATATTGTTTTGTGTGTCTTCATCGCATGTCCACTATCATTCCATAACATCGCATTGTCGTTGTGCCACTGATATTATCGTGTCTCGCCTCCACCGCGTCGCCGATAGCGACCCACCACGGACCAGTGTCCATCCCACAGAACATTATAAATAAGAGGGGTGAGAAGTGCAAGTAGTTGGTCTGACCAACTACCGTATACCTACTGATGTCACAGACCATTTTGTCTTGAATGTGTTAATTGTTTTGTGTTTTTTTTATGTATTTGTGTAATTTGTGGCTGTGTAATATATTGTTTTTGTAATGTGTTTTGTAAGACAAATAAAGAAATTCTATTCTATTCTATTCTATTCAAAGTAGGCGTGGAACGCGTGCCACAGGTTTTGCAATGATTTGCATAACTCCGTAAGGCGTACGGCGTGGTGCGAGCGAGAGAGCATAATTAGTTGTAACAGCGTGAGTGGTAAGACAAGTGGCGACAGTCGTATCTGCAGCAAAAGCGCTACTTTGCATTTCTAACCTCTCTTATAATGTTCTGAGGTCCACACGGTCCCGGTCTAGTCGCAGCATTGCAATCACACCCACCCGTCTACTAGCTTATTTATTAACGTCCGATACCTACATATTATTGTTAAAAGAAAGATAATATTGTTTTTATCAGAAACTGTGGTGCAGCCGGCGACGTCAGAAAGGGGATCAGGTCATTCACTTGGGATAGTTGGAATACATCAGAGGGTGGCAGTAAGATGCCGGGACTACAATAGAAGATACTTTGGCATAGCATTATTGCGAGTTGAATACTAAGAGCAGGTAATCAGTTCCGAAGCAGTATAAACAGAGGGGCAAAAGGGAAACACTGTTGCTCTACTTTTCCTAAACGATGTCATTTGTACAAAACAGAAACCTTATATTGAAAAGAGTAGTAAAGATGGCACAAAGCCACAATACATTAGGCGGAGGGATGTGAAGCAGACTCCGCGTCTCCTCGTCGGTAGGTACTGTGATGTGAACAAGCATAACA
Source organism: Agonopterix subpropinquella (assembly GCA_922987775.1). NCBI lineage: Eukaryota > Metazoa > Arthropoda > Insecta > Lepidoptera > Depressariidae > Agonopterix > Agonopterix subpropinquella. The sequence goes on from OV277709.1 coordinate 22,291,774, forward strand.
TAACAGTGGTGTTCCGTAGCTTATTTCGAAAATTATACCTTTAGTAAGGGTCTTGATAGATCTATGTTCGGGTGTACATTGGTACGCGAAATTAATTTAGGTAAATGAAAATATACCAGACCGTAGCTTTGACCATAGTCAAGTAGAGTTTAGAACATAAAAACGTATTATACCTAGGTAGGTACCTACAACCCACCCACCTATGCAATTGAGATTAAAGTGTAAATAACATCTGCCCTATGTCGAGCAGTGGACGTCCATCGGCTGAGATGATGATGATGAACATCTGACCTAACCTAACCGTAGCTTGGCGGGACAGTCGACAGTCTTTCTTGTCTTGATCATTTTTAGTGTTCCGTACCAAAATTTGCAAAACGGAACACTTATGGAATCAGCTCGGTGTCTGTCCGTCCGTCTGTCACAGGCATTTTTCTCAGAGACCGTAAGACATAGGAAGTTGAAACTCGGTACAGATATAGCAATTGCTGGTCCAATATCATAAATGAATTAAAAAAAAAACTATAATATTTTCAATTTGGTGAGGTAGAAAGGGTAAGTAAATAAAAAATATTTTTTTTCTACCCTATGGTGTGGGGTATCAATTGAAAGCTTATGAAAATAAGAGTAAAAAATATACTTTTCAATTTTTTCATTAAAACTTTGTTTGACAAAATTTTAAATTAAATCCGAGGAATAATTGCTGCCCCACCTCTATTTCAAAAAATATAGCCATATAAGATCTGAAAAAATTATGAACATCAGAAATAACGTGTAGCAGCGACAGCTCTGTTGGAGAGGAGCATGCCCCGGAAAGGCAAATCGTTGGTTCGAATCCCGCTCGCCGCCCGACTTTTTCAATCTTTAATTTGATTAAGCTAACATGGCATACATGTAAAATCAATAAATTCGAACGTGTAGATGGCGGGAAAATTATCAGGGTGGCTCTAACTTGGATAGTTTTTTTCTGTACCCAAAAAACTAACACCTGTGCGTAAAATGATCTTCGGTTACTATGTGACCACATACTAAGTAGGTGTCAATTTATAGTGGTTTCATCAATGACCCATGTTAAACAACTGGTAGTACGAACACTAATTGCCCGAGTCCCGACTCGTACTTGGCCGGTTTTTTTCTTTATAATAGAGTTAGAAGAATGCACACATGGACCACCACTGAAGAGCGGATAGCGGGGGATAACAACTCTAGATACATACTTGTCTGAACATTTGATTCATTTCGAGGTAGACTTGCTTCGGCACTATGTGAATTAGGTATATCTACTGCAGAAGTAAGCTAAATAAAGCAATTCAGCTCGAATCGGATTCGATTAACCTAAATGTAAGTAGGTATGTCTCCCTCCGCCCTTGTTATTAGGTAATATTGCAAATTGCAAGCTTGGTTTCCGTGGAGATATGATTGCCATTACCTCTTATTATTATATTCGTTTGGTTTGAGTCTCTGTCGACGCAGCGCAGTGGGAACTTGTTGTCAGCATCTGACTATCAATCTGTCTTTGTTGAAACCGAACTGTTATTTAGCTGTAAGTTCTCCAAAAAGGAAATAAAAAAAAAAAAAAAAAACTAGATCGATCTGGCCTGTTTTAGCTTCAGTCGCAATCTGCGGACGATTCCTTACAATAGATCCAATAACACGGAGGATTTGTATTAGCTACAGAACACTGAACACAAACAAGTTAATCCCCTATTTACATCCGACTTAACCTCGATAAAATGTTGCGATTAATTAAACAAGCTTGTTCCGAGTTGTGTCGAACAGAACACAGAACAAGTTGTAACCGTATAAAAAGACGACAAGTTGTGTGGCGCGGAGCGGGACATTGTTTTTGTGCGACCCGCACGTCCCGGTCATCTGCCGCAGATGCAATACAATACATAATGTAGAGCTACCACGGTTTAATAAAGGGTCAGTCCGTATGAAAAGGTATTTTATAGCGGCCGTCGCTTACGGTTTTTTGATTCCTCTGCAAGAATAAAATGGTAAAGATGTGTGTTATGCATGCGGGCGGATTGAGATAGGTAGTTACAGTCAAGTGTTATGATACATGAACAAGCTTTCTAGCGCAGGTACCTCTCTAGGGTCCAACTTATTGTTAATATGCTAACAGTTTTTTAGAAGTATGATTTGGAGGGCGATCGCGCTAATTTAAAACATCCAAGTTCAATCCTCATCCCATTTCATTTCTAATCATATTGCAATCCAATTACTATACAACTGTGTTTAAGTCCGTATCGCGCTAAACTTGACTTTACTATGTGGCTGACAGCCTTTCTCTCAAAACGGCTCTAACGGCTGTCAAATCAATAGCGCAATAACGAATTTGAAGTTGTGGTTCGCACGCGGTCCAAACATGGTTCAGTTGCGATTTATTTAGCGCGATTTTGGTGTGCGCGATTGCTCTCCAGACCATCAAACTGAATAACTTTCACTATGGGACCAACATCAGTGGTTCAAAATCGGTGGTCCTATAAAATTTGAGTCGAGTAGGATTGCAGTTTTGTATGAAACGGTTGATTTTTTTCTTGCTTTTGACGTTAGTCTCATAGAGAAAGTTGTTCAGTATTATGGTCTGATCATCCCCTTAAAAACCGTCAGCATAATAAGAAGGAAAAGGTGATGATGATGATGTAATATGTACTCACAGAACTCTGAGCGCGGGCGTGTTCGCGAAGGCGCGTTCCTCCACGTGCGTGATGCGGTTGCGTCGCAGCACCCTGCCGACAGACGACACACATTATGAACTACGAGACACAAGACGACACAACACAACACAAACCATCACAAATGCCATTAAGGCGGAATCAACGGCAGTACAATCAAAAGTCACAAGCCAACTTCCTCCATTAAGCCGCCGGGAACAATACCCATTCCGAGAACGAGCCGCATTATGGTAATTTGAAGGCAATAAATGAAACGCTGAAATAAAATACGCGATGTTGAGTACCGTACCGACACGAGCCGGCTGCCGTGACGCTACCGCCGTATCGTGCCGTGTAGATTAGGTCGGCTTCAGATTCTCAGGATTGAGACTGTTGTACAAGTAGGCCTAATGTAATGTATGCATTGTGAATATCATAATATATCTAAGGATCGGTTCACCGCTCCCCCCCGCACCGCGCGCCGCTATAATAGCTCATTAAAGCGTCTCGCATCGCTCGTGAATGAAGTCACACGCGGTCGAGCCCTCGCGCCGATTGTCACATGCGACGTGCATTGTTGCTCCGAAGCGCGTCTTCCAGCTGCGTCCCGTCACAGCGCGCAATGCATCGCGTGAGAACACTGCGCGCTCGTCGATCGAGTGCTGCTGCACAGTAGAGGCCGTCGGGGGCGATACTCGATTACGAGGCGATCACAGAACAATCTGTCGTCGAGCTTACAGGCCGAGAGCCGAGGATGAGCTTTTTATTGTCCTCCGATCACACTATACACACGACATAGCGTGCGCTGGACACACAGTAATACGTAGCATTTATGGAGAGGAGAGGGTGCGGGGAGTCATACCGCCGACCATCACGAGCGAGAACTTGGCTCCATGCCTGATAGAGCACGCTCTGTAGGTAGAGGCCACTTGCCAGCTCGTATTATAATCACATTATTATAATATGATGTGTGCGGGGAATGGGGGCGGTCAGACGGGATGCGAGGGGGCCAGCGACGGCGGGGGGGGTTTGTCATCATAAATCAGATAGGAGCGGACGTGCCGCCGCGGCGTCTGATCGACGCGCGTGAGAAGGGTTGCGCCAAGAATGTACCTGTCCACTCACAGCAATCTGCTCTGGTTTGCCAGATCTCCGCGTCGCTGGATTTTGATTTTTTTTACTGAGAATAAGTTATTCCTAAAATCCCTTGATTTAATTTATGAGATGGCTATTCTTGTTTCAGACAGAAAGTTTTATAAGGTGGGTTGGTCATCGACCCCGGGTCGTGGTTTCTTTGCTTCATCACTGTTTCAATATGACTTCGAACATTCGTCTGCCCTTGGTTGTATTTTGTATGCAACGAAGGTTTGCGAAGGTTTTGCTCGGGTTGGCTATATCTCGGCGGTGTTGAATTTTATTACTGGACATTATTACAAAAGGGGGGCCTATGTCCAGCCGTGGACGTCCATCGGCTGAGATGATGATGATTATTACAAAACTCTTGATTCGTAAAACGAAAGAAAGAGATTTATGTATGGTCAAGTCATTAGCGAGATAGCGAGCCTAATACAGTAAGAGATTTTTGTGTAGGTTGGTTATCATATCACACCGGGGGTAGATTCTTGCTCAAGCGGTGTCGTACAGAATAGACCGACTACCCGTTTTGGCTACGAACCTTCGCTGGCCATTTGTTGTAGGTGTATGCAACTATGGTTCATGATGCCAATAAGTCCGTGATTCGTCTTAGATCAAAGTGAAGGGTTTAGTTATCTCTTCCAGTTATTTTTGTATCTCGGTTCATCTCTCAATATCTGAGAGCGAGTGTATCGGCTCAGTCCCCCCCGCCGGACATCGACCCCTCCCTCCACCGGCGAGGATCATGTCTCTATGAGTCGGCAACTGTCTTGTGCTGGTCCAGTTAACATCAGTTCAGTTCGTTGAATTAAAATTAAATACATAACACTCGACGTCCGTGTGGTATTAGTTGATTACCTACCATGAGTCCATGACCCACCGGACTAAAAGTTGTTCGGTTTGATGGGTAGACTCTTAGATTAAAAGGATGCTAATGGAATCAATTTCACCCTGTATAGGACAAATAGGAAATAATATATACAGGGTCCTTGTTAATATGGCGAAACTTTTTTAAGGGGATGATCAGACCATCAAACTGAGCTACTTTCTCCATGCGACCAACATCGATATCGCGAAAAAAATCAACTGTCCCCTACATTTGGCTCGAGTAGGTTTGCAGGTTAGTATGAAAGAGCTGATTTTTTTTCGCGATTTCGATGGTAGTGCCATGGAGAAAGTTGTTCGGTCTGACGATCTGATCATTTCCTTAAAAAAGTGTCAGCATTATTAAGTACCTACATGTGTTCAGCGAAGTAGGTGCTTACCTACTTGTTTACATAATATAACTATTGGACAATACGTGTAGCACCGGCTTCGGTTCGGACGCCGCTGAGTCGGCAGTTTCTCGTCGAGGCGCCGCCGGCCGATAATTATGTAAATACGATGCGGTACGTGAGGGGTAGAGGGGGGGGGGGGGAGGGGGGACCTCGGCAGGAAAAAGGACGAGTGGAGTGTTGCGCGCGACGTAATGACGCCTTTATCTCTTTATGTGCCATCAAACACACGTCGCGTCGGCCTGCGCGCCGCGCCGCCCTCCCAGACCACTCTCAAGCCAGGTTTAGACGATGACAATTTAGCGGCGCCAATTTTCAAGCGCCAGCATAAAAAAGCGCCGTATAAACACTTTTCGCACACCATTTTTTTGTGGCATGCCAGTATTAAGGCAGGATTGTTCGATGACAATTTTGCGGCGCCAATTTTCAAGCGCCAGCGCTGCTGGCACGACAAAAAGCACGGCACGCGATCTCGATCGTTTATACGGTGCTAGTTTTCAGCGCCATAGTCTTTCGCGCGATCATAAGGTTTTGCTTGAGAAAACCGTGCCAGCGATTGGCACGGCGTGTTTACACGAGTCCAAAAATTGGCATGGGGGATTTGAGCCGCGGGCAGAGGTCACTGGCCGCAAAAAAATAGACGCGTGCTCTATTCCGTGCCAGCGCTGGCATGCGGAGATTTACTGGCGCCGAAAGTGTTTCTACGATGCTTTTTCAATGGCGCTTGAAAATTGGCGCCGCAAAATTGTCACCGTATAATCCTGCCTTAATACTGGAATGCCGCAAAAAAATTTGTGCGAAAAGTGTTTATACGGTGCTTTTTTCTGCTGACGCTTGAAAATTGGCGCCGCTAAATTGTCATCGTCTAAACCTGCCTTAGATAACTTTCGCACGGGGGGGTCAAAATAAACTGGAGGACCCAGAAGTGATCTCTGCAACTAATAGGTCTCCTCGAGATCTGCTACTAGAAGTGTCATTAACACGTGCTCCCTTCCCGTGGCGTGCTCCATGGCAAAACGAATGTAATTGATGCCGAATCACAAAATAAATGAGAATGTTCCCCGCGGAGTGCGAGTTAATTTAGCGGTAATATACAATGTTCCCTCCGTGCCGCCGCCATCGGGGTGCCGATGCCGCTGCGCTGTTCCGACAATAACCTGGCGCTACAGCTTCACTACAAACTACACGGTAGTAGAGTAGGTACAGGATTCCTCTCACCGGACTATACGAGAGTGTGGAAGCTTCTAAAAAGTGTCTCGCGGTTTACACTAAACCACAAAGAAAATAAAATTAATCTCCGGGATCCTTTTGAGTCTATAATGAAATGACTTGATACTAAGTTTGACGCTTGTACACGTTTTTAGGATAGAGCAAAAACAAAAAAACTTTGAAAAAATAAGTTTCTCGTATGGAGAACGCCCCTTATTTACATTCTTGTTTTTTTTTATTTGTTAGCAAATTCAAAACAATAACACATGTTCTGTGAAAATTTCAACTCTACCTATTACGGTTCAAAAGATACAGCCCTTTAGAGTTAGGTTAGGACGGACGAACGGAGATTGGAGAACCTTGCATAGCACTTCTTTGTATGCTACTATTAGTGAACAAGTAGGTATTACTATTGTATTATTTTAGCATTATACTGTTTTGCACAATAGTAATACATTTTGCTATTTCAACTCCGCGGTTGAAAGCGAACCTTCTACACTCTTGTACATTCTGCTAGCACTCTCTTTAATAAGCAATCCTATATTTGTGTGCACACGCTGGGTACGTACGTAGATATAGGTACATACACAGGCACTTGATGAGATAGCTTCGTTACATCGATGAGTTCGAGCACTGACCTAGATACATATAGTCTAATCTAACCTAACAACACAACCTGCCTTGTTTTCATACGTTGTCGTGTAATACACCTTCATTTTATTTCAATGTTATATTAGCAATGTCATGTTAGTGTAGATCAGTATGCGCACACGCACGTGTCCTCCCTGTATGCGACACATCAAGCTACGCATAACCAAAATAAGCTGGCCGTGCGTAGGCAGAGTAATGTATAACGTCGCGCGGCCAGCTTATGTTTGTTTTGCGTAGCTTGATGTGTCGCCGTGAGTAAATGATGCGCTGGCCGCTGCATACATTATGTGTTACAGACAGACGGACCGACCGACGGACGGACAGTCACAGACGTAGGAAGCGTCGCGTTCATATCGTATCTCACCGGACGCGGACGGACGACATGCGCACTGCGCAGTGCACTCGCGCGGCTCCAATCATAGATTATTTATGTATATTGGTTGCTCTAATGATATTTTTATGGCTGTATCTGTATCTCAAACTGCAACTACATGCTGGGAATGAAATATGCCTCGACTTCGGAGCGCAACGACTTCCTACCTTCCTATAGCCACCCACATATCGCTCGCTAAGTTGGTTATGTGATATGTACCTAACGTACCTATCTAAAAATCTTGCATCCTCAATTTCAAACATTTAGTTGAATTTGGAAAAATCCTTTCACAGCGAACACTTGAATAACAAGTGAAACTTTTAAATATTACATACATTATTATGATTTATAATAAAGATTTTTTTATAATCCATAAACGGGCTTCCCAATATGGGTTAGGAAATGTATTAGCTAAGTATGTTGGTATACTAGCACATATAAAGGCGCATACAAGTAGCATGACGAGGCGCAGTTGGTCAATGACAAGGTCGAGCGATATATCGCAAGCGCAAGCGCACGACCACCGAGCGGGTACAGTTTATGTACAAATATTATGCACTATGCGTGGGGAGGGGACAGACGACTGACGTAGACGCATGTATGATGATGATGACACAAAATTAGTAGCAAACAACCGGGTGGGATATTATACTTGCTGGTCCGTAAGTACGTATCAATCAAATAATATGTATGTAGGTACTTAGAGCTTCTTTATGGATTTGATGGACGACTCTAGCTCTACGTTATATGCTTGACTAGCTGTGCCCGCGACTTCGTACGCGCAGACCACTGAAATAATATAAAGAAAAAAGAAATAAAAAGAAAGAAAATGAAAAAAGAAAGATATAAAGAAAAAGGAATTCGTTGGATAAATTATTGCCATAAAATTAAGATATAAAGTAGAATCTCTTTATAAGTTTTTCAAAACATCATCTAAATTGCTTGATAAGTAGGTACTTACTTTTTTTCGGGCATAGGCCCACCACACTTTCCCACCGCTGCCGCTGTAACTCCTGTAAGCCAGGATCAACAGCGGCCACCATTCACAACACTGGACAATGAAGTCCAGCGAGCCCGGGGGATGACTCTAATCTGTCTTGGAACCCGCAATTAATTAATCAAAGAAGATAGAAGTCAAGAGTAGGAAAAATAAATATCCGACTTCCCTCTATTGCAAACGGGAGACAGCAATAAGAAAAAAGCCGGTTAAATACTAATTTAAAATCATCAGAACCGTATGAATTGGTAATAATAGTTACACTAACGATATGTCAGAACATCGTCATGTCTCACCTAAGTGTCTCATATGGCAAAGTTTCTTCTTAACCCTACAAATTTACAATTATTGGCTGTAGATTCTCAAAGCACACATAGCTCACCAGGTACTCAAGACATAGTTTATGTTGACATTACCTCCAAATGATCTGGACTGAGAAATTAGAACCCGGGGGTTGGTCTTTGCTTGATGCCAACAATGCTAATTCGTAGTCAAAAAACCGGCCACGCGTGTCGGGCCACGCGCAGTGTAGGGTTCCGTATAGTTGCCCGTTACAGTATATGGATTATGAACTTAGAAGGGTGCTTTTTGTTTTACACTACCGTACCGTTATACTATTGCCTTGAATTTTTTCACATCTCCAACCACAACCGTTTACCTGGGAGAGGGTGGGGGGGGGGGGGGGGGACACACTTGACTCTAACAAAAACTTTTGCTTTAAAGTTTAATATTTCGCTAACGGACCCCTAAATCGAAAAATACTTACTACTACTTACTAATTGAATACTTTTATTGTTTCGATACCTTTTAATTCGATTTAATGGCTTTCCGACGCCCACAATATTTTTAAACGACCTATTCAACGATACCACACCATGCGATAAGAGAGAAAAAAGATTTCATCCCCACTTCACGTGTAGGGTAGTGTACCTCACTAAAAACAATATTTTTTAAGAATTTATTTTACCACTTTGTCGGCATGATTAGTATGTATACCCATGCCAAATTACAGTTTTTTAGTACTAAGCATGTATGAGCTAAGCTGCGAACAGACAGGCGGACAGACGGATGGACATGGCGAAACTATAAGGGTTCCTTGTTGACTACGCGGAACCCTAAAAATTATCAATTGCTGGCATCTTGCAAATAGTTTTTAATTGAATTTGGGGTTCTAACTCCTCAGTTCTAATGCTGAATTGGTACTAACTACCTAAACCGTAAGCCTTAAGGATTTTTTGACTTGGTCTTTGCATAGCAGAACCCCATTCAGATCGGTTTTGTGCATTAAATTCAGTGGCGGTCGACTTTGTGTTTAAATACTAATAACTATTAATTGAATTAACCGATTGCGATGAAATAACGCCTATAATTATGTTAGTCCACGCTTTTGTGAAAACCTTATTCAAATCGGTTTAGAAGTTTTTGAGTAATGCGTGTATCAAATTCAGTTGTCCCGCGACTTTGTATTTAAATACTCATAACTTTAGATCGAATGAACCGATTGCGATGAAATAAAGCCTAAATGTTAATACAAACTACGTCCCATGTTTTTTGTGAAAACATCATTCAAATCGGTTCAGTCATTTTCAAGTTATGCGTGCATTAAATTCAGTGGCGCTCGCAACTTTTTCTTAAAATACTCATAACTTTTGATTGAATAAATCGATTGCGATGAAATATAGCCTATAATTTGACCCAAGCCATGACCTATACTTTAGTGAAAACCCCATCCAAATCGGTTCAGTCGTTTTCAAGTGATGCGCGAACAAACAAACAGATAAACAGATAATCAGATAAACAGACAAACAGACAAACAGACAAAAATTCTAAAAATGGTCATAATGTATTCCACTACGTATCCTGAACACCCCCAATTAATTATTTTGCGAATATCTTCAATGTACATCAGCGGCAAGTTTAGAATTTTATTATATGTATAGATAGTGCGATGGGTTATTACCTCCTTTCTTCCTCTCCCCACTGTTGGAAGTGGTTCGAACGTATTTTTACTACTTATTTGGGTCTGATCACAAAGATTATGTAGCAGGACAACATTATTATACTTCATATGTTGGAAACGATGGATGTGTTCCAAAAAAATCATACATGGTGCGAATTGTACCCACTCAAAAATTCATAGGTCCGATATCCTAAATCCTCTAATGTCATGTCCACTATCTGACGGTGTCAAATATAAAAGATAACACATTGAATAAAACGCTCTACTCGATCTTCACTCACAATGTTTAGATTAGTTGAATGAAAATAGTAGATGACTGTTTGGATATAAGTAACTGCATCGCATTGCATTGGATTTACAATGTATTTGATGCACACACACAAGTATTAGAGCTGGAGTGCGAGCGACCTTCCTTATATCTGATCTAAATACAAACGCTAACCATTCCCACTCAACGGCGGCGCCGGCGCCGGCGCGTGTCAACACCATTTACTTTACTCTATTCATTACTTGCTTTGTTTATAACACCTCTTCGTTATCCTTATTGATCGAGCAGATGACGGCGGCACGAAACGGAATACAGGGTGACATTGAAATCGTTGGCATCCTTTGCAATTTCAGGTTTGCTTCCATAGTAGAAGTTCAGTTTGATGTGTTGTGTAGTGTAGAGCCTTAGTTTGAAAGGATGCAAATGAATTCAATGTCACTCTGTATGTTTGTGTACCTACCCTGTATGTTCCACGTTGCTGTATTATTGGCGTCGCATTATGCAGCAAGCATCAAGGTAGCACATCATAATACAAAGGGCACCATTATGGCGCTTGTCGCTTAGGCGTTATCATTTTAATAGCTCTGATGTGTATCTTGTACCTTCCGGGTAGAAAATTTTCTTGCTAATGACGTCATAGTATGTGTTAGGTTGGTTACCTGCTGATATGTTAATGTTACACATTTTTATTATTCAGGTATGTAGGTACATACATACAGCTACCTACCTGCAATTTTTCGTCGCCGACAGATGCGATCTTGCTACTTGTAGAAGATAACTGACAGAGGAGGTAAGCGACGAGCGACATAAAATACTTTTCAATGTCTTATAACAACATTTGTTATAACAACAGCAACATGCAGAAGACAGTCTAGTGATGTACTCACAGGGTGTGCAGCGCGGGCAGCGGAGGCAGCGACGCGTCGCGCAGCTCACTCAACAGGTTCCCGGACATGTCCCTGTGTACAGATATTGTGCTGATTAGGTACATACTAGCTTTATCCTAACACTTTACTGTACACCAGGAAGGCGCTTTCAGCATTTACGACAGCGCGGCGTCGCGATGGCGATGTGGAACTTTGTCTTAAGTTTGCGTTTTGCGTTGGAAAAGGTACAGAGTACGTCAAGCTTGTCTGTAAAGCTTATCAGTATTGTTATAATATGGTGGACAATACGCAGGACCGGTCGTTGTGGCGATCCTTGTGGAGGCCTGTGTCCAGCAGTGGACGTCCATCGGCTGAGATGTTGTTGATGATGATGATGGTGGACAATTATAAATAAAAATTAATAAATAAGTTTTTAATTGTCTCAAAATAGCAATACACAAAATGGCACAAGAAATATCATCATTTCAGCCTTTTTTATACGTCCACTGCTGGAGAGGGAGAGAGAGGGAGAGGTCCAAAAGGGAGAAGCAAGAAATATAGCAAAGTATTAATTAAAGTTTTTGATTTGAGTTTATAAATTCCGAATCAGGATTACGATTTTGTATGGATTTTCCCCCTCCACATTTCCGTTCGGAATTGCGGAGCTGTCAAATGCTGTACAAAATCACAATCCTGATTCGGAATTCCGGATTGCAATTCCATCTGTGTGTGGCAGACCTAAGAGATGTAAGTATAACGATCCAGTGTACCTACCTACCAGGCCGCCTTAGTTTCTGTTTAATGTTGCGAGAATACCAGACTTTATAAAGTTTTTAATTCAGTTCAGTCGTGCCGGAGCGGAGATAACGTCGCGTCGCGCCAACTCTCTAACTTTGTATCTTTATTACAGTGTAGGTTGATTACTTATTAGTTGTTTACTATTTTGAAATAATTTGCCGAGACGTAGAATAACAAGATAATTGTGAATGAGATCATGACGATATTTGTGCGGAGACCGAGGACCTGACGGAGGAGTGCGGAATAGTTTATAGGTCTCATTCATTTGGACGGTGGAGTGGGGATGACAGCTCTATCAATCAGTATAAAACATAATTATTTATTGTGATACACCGGTCGACACGCACATTAATACAGTCATGATACGATTATATACTCAGCTCTCTGAAATCATCATCCAATTCGTTGGGCCTATTATCATACGCTCGTACATCAGTCTACACTCGGTAGACTTTTATTGTCATTAGAATTAGTATTTCAAATAAAACTTTAAATAATAGTATTAAGAATGTAAATTATATGCCCCATATTTCTTTCTTTTGAACTTAAGAAATAATTTGCAGTGACAGATATGTGTTCCAAATATCTTTTCATCCATAACATAACATCAAACAAATTAGTGTGCCAGCCAGCACCCAGCGGAACGACTTCTTAATTGTTTATGTGCTTGTTCTTCTAGTTCAAACAACTCGAGGGCGCTACAGACTGTTACAAATGGCTGACAGCGAGGATCGATGACGCGGACGCGACAATCCGCTCGGTCCAAGTTTTAATAAAATAGTACGATGATGGATGAGGACGCGTCACGGCCGCGCGGGACCACCGCGATCGGTCAAGGTGCCACCCGCGCCGCGCCGCGCCGTTGAGAGCTTTACTAAATGCTATCCGGTAATCTGCCCCAACTGACATAGTCTACGAATAAGTTTAATGGCTCACCTACTGTACCTACAGGGATTTATTATCAATTACATAGCACGCATCACGTAGGTCTTAGAAATGATAAAAATGGAAAACATGATGGGCAAGAGGAGCTCTACATCCGCCACTGAGAATTTTTAAATCTAAACTTCTAGACAACGTTAGAATATTGTCTGCTGACAACGTTGCCCTGTCGTCGCTGGATGTAATTTGTGGCTACGACGTCGGCGCCGGCGCCGAGCGCTTCTTAGTGAAGTATGAATGATGTGCGCGATGTTTATATTAGCTCCGTCCGACGAGTGGACGCGACTCGCGAGCCGGCGCGGCGCGGCGCGTGGGCGCGGACATTGAGACATCTGTCAACGCACTTCGCATTAATAAATAAGCCCCATTCATTATAAAACCCTCATTCTGATAAAACATCATCATATCTACTCCTCGAATCGCCGGCGCCGCGCGCTGTGCGTCGAGCTCTGAACTCATTTACCTAACTCTTTAACAAACTTTAAACATGCGTTTCAATTACCTACCTGCTAAATAATAATTATAATAACTCGGTCGTTGGCAAAAATTACTACAGTAGCTAATTAAGTGGTAACTTGAAGCAGCGACGCGTCCGACAGTTCCTCCCGACAAGTCTGGGACATGTTTGACGCTAAATTAAATTAGTAGCGCGAGACGACACCGTCACGCGATGCGGTTGTCGCGGGTTGCGGGCTGCAATACAACACCGAACTGTCTACACACATTTAGTAATTAAATCGTTGCGAGTGGAGCGTTGGCGGAAAGCATTTGTGACAAGGATACAAATACAAGGAAGATAACTTCTTGCGTTTGCTTACTGTGTGTATTCAGTGTTGGCAGGTGTGTGTAGGCATACTCACAGTGTCTGCAGGTGGTGTAGGGCGGCGAGCGCGTGTGTGGGCAGGGCACGCAGCAGGTTGCGCGCGAGCTGCAGCGTGCGCAGCGCGTGCACGCCCTGCAGCTCGCCCGCCTCTATCTCCGTGATCTGATTGTCCTCAGCCGACCTGCACCGGGGCGACAGAACGTTATTGTTTACACTTAGGTAATACTTATAATGCATTAAATTAAATTAAATTAAATTTAATAATGTTAGGATAAAATGTCTTACGATTCTGAAACATTTTTCAGGATCGTCCAGTATTTCTATCTACTATCTTCGCTTTGTTGTCATTATCAAATACGGAAAAAACTTTTAATACGATTAATGATGATGTAAATACCTATTTAATGGTGACATATAAACATATTTATTAAGCCACCTGTATAGATTATAGACATAGGTACTTTAAACGTGTGTAAATAGAGCAATTTATTTTTTGTCCGTTTTGTTCCGGCAATAATCTTGTTTTTTTTTTCGTTAATGGAATGCGAATTTAATGTATCCGGCCGGTAGCACGGTTTCGTTAAGAGTTTTGCGAATAAAATGTAAGAAGTGAGAAACGACTTCCTTGCTCTATGGGAACGCAAACACTTCGTACTAACTACTAACGTACGTAGGTACGTAACACCTGCCACCTGCGGCTCTATACATCAATACATATCTTGGACGTTGTCTCAACTGAAGTACCAGATTTTAATTAAGTAGTACAGACAGATGCAATGATGAATATTCATAGAATAGGTACATTAAATCGATACAAACATGGGTAAAGAATATTTGTATTCAGATATTTCAGATACACAAGAGTCAAAATAATTTATTCAATATTCAATATAGGAGCTTAAAGGTAACTCATTAACCACACACATACGGAATTCTAATCCGGAACTCCGAAACAGGATAAAGATTTCTTATGGATTTTCCCCCTCCAATGGAATATCGTTCGAAATTGCGGAGGTATCAAATCCTACATAAATTCACAATGTTGATTCGGAATTCCGGATCGGAATACCGTATGTACGTGGCACGTCTCAACATCAAATCTTTTTTTGAAGCTACCACCGCGTCGGAACGTGTTGTCGCTGTAGAGAAGATGCACAGTTGCCCCTTGTACCTGCGACTATTAGTTTTAGCAGGCAACTACCATCCCAACTGAGCTATCGGGCCGTCAAACATGGACACGTGTCGAGCTGTGACCGGCGAAGCTACTCGATATCGACGAGGTCAGAGAGTTTCTATAATAGTCAACCAGTCGCGGAATATTCGCGCTCTTGCGTGTGCTGGCTGCGGGGGGAGTTGAGGTGCTGGCGGCGGCGGGGGGAGGAGGGGAGGGCGTGTGAAAGCTCCTTGAGGTGTGTTCACATCACAACAACTTATAACTTCACGAACCTGTCCCGCGTCGCGCTGTCGATGCCGAGTCACCGGGTCACGAGGCGAGGCGCGGCGCGGCGGACTCGCATCGCACGTAAATAGAGAAATCATACTAGGAACGACCGAGTAGCTAAAAGTGTAGGTACTTTTGCGAGCTATTTCCGCAAATGCGTTCGACTGCGTTCTGCTAATTATGAGGCGTAATAATTTAAAAAAGTGTTCGTGACCAGTAGGGCTCGCATGCAACCCCCGGGAAAACGATAAAAATCGAGATGTGCCTCCATCTTTATTATTTTACGTATGCCAGAAAGAGCGCGCATGACGTTTTTCTCGTTTAAATGCTTTGTCGTGGGTGGCATGCTAGCCGTGCTGGAAGGATGCGATTGCGTTATTAGTATTATTTTACTGTCAGATATAGAGTTGAGTATTTTTCTCGATTCTAAATGTATAAAAGACGTATTGACTTAATTTGAACGGGTATTGTCCTGATCGGATTTTTATGCAGTTGATGTTAGTTTTTTTGTTAATACACTTACAAAGAGACTCTTCTGTGGCCGAATTGATAAACAAAACTGAAGCGCCCAAGAATTCTCTGACGCATAGTAAAAAGCAAAGTGAGAAAAGATGTGTGTTATAGAGTTTCTGGACGCATCTTCTCTACAACGGAACACCTTCCGATGCGGTGGTGGAGGCAAAAAATTAGGTCAGAAAGCGATCTATGTGACATTATTTTATTTAAAAAATTTTGCATTTTGAGCTGGAATTGTTTTAAATTAAACCTAAGTTTGTGGAATTCAATTCAAACTCACAGAAAATAGAAAACGAATAAACAAATGGGACACTAATATTGTGTGTTGGTATTGTGTATTAACAATAATATTGTCCCATTTGTTTATTCGTTTTCTATTTTCTGTGAGTTTGAATTGAATTCCACAAACTTAGGTTTAATTTAAATCAATCCCACCTCAAAATGCAAATTTTTTTAAATAAAATAATGTCACATAGATCTGCAGAAATAAAGCAGCACCCATGATGTGTACAAGTTTAGTGTAGTGTAGAGCTCTTATCTACATACATGTATTGTTAGCTAACATGTACACACGGCGACAGGTCAGGTTACCCTGTTTGGACTTTGAACTATTAGAAGTTGAACGCTGCGAATCGTGCGAGAGGGTGCGGTATGTTGTTGTTGTTTCGTCTCACAGCACGCTGCGCCCGCGCCGACATCGCGTCTATGCAGGCTCTCTACCGCACTATTTTGTGTTTTGTACGTAGTGTAGTTATGGGTATATAGGGTGCGTAACCTGATGTGTCGCCGTGTGTACACTAAACTTGTACACATCATGGGTGCTGCTTTATTTCTGCAATCTCTACATAATAATGGAACTCATCGTCAGTCTATCTGGCGAAGTATTCGTTTGATGTCCGTCGAGGAGCCGCCTCTGCCTCATGTCAAACATTTTCATTATTCAGCATTAGTTTATGTCGAATGCCGTATCTTCCACACGTGCGTGCGATTTGATTTGATGCCAAATATTCCACTAATGAAGGCGATATTTACAATACAATCGATGCTTCTTTCTTGAAGCTTTTATACTCCTCGATACATAATTTATATCAAAACAACATTAAAGTAAAAGCTTGTTTAGCTATGCGGGTTGTAGTCCTAATAATAGAGGCCGTTGTGTCCTGTAGTGGGAGTGGGACGTGAAGGCAGATTTATTGTGGAGCGACACCGACGCTGCGGCGCTGAGGGATTATGTCCCGAGTCCCGTCTCCCGTCACGACACGACAAACAAATAGCGCCATGTGTCTCTCTCGAGTGAGTGGAGCCGAGGGAACAACTCGCCCGGATCGCGGTGCGGCACCCGGTCCGCTACATACAATACATACGGAATTCAGATTCAGAATTACGATTTCATTATGGATTTTCCCCCTCCACAATTCCGTTCGGAATCAAATCCTATACAAACTCACAATGCTGATTCTGAATCCCGGATCGGAATTCCGTATGTGTGTGGCGGACCTTACACATCAGTTTCGAAGCTTTCATGAATGAGGTGAGCAACACTATACACTATCTATATTATACAGTGCATGAGCCAAGCACACGCCACGCGACAAAACGCACGTGTGTCTTTGTTTTAAGTAGGGATGCAACGATTACGAAGCGGTGCATCGTTTTGCATCTGTAATCGTAATAATCACGATTAATAACGATGCACCGTAGTAAGAATCGTACGATTATTAAAATTAATTAAAAATGTCAATCAGATTGCACTTGTTGACAAATACTAGACCTGAATACTAGGTTCCAGAGCCGAAAAACAACTTTAAAAAAATCGGGTCTTTCGCCGCCATATTTAGCTCATTTTGAGCAAAATCTGACTTCTTTTTGGTTAGATTTGACTCAAATTTTTTTTTATTTTAATTCTACTGTGGTCTTTGATTTGATTTTCGGTTTGAATTATTACAATACATTCTCGTTCTCGCGATATCTCATCCACATTTTAAAAAGATTAATCTCCCACGTAAATCGGACGAGATATCACTTGATTAACGAGATTATACAGAATCATGTCCCATACAGGGTGTAACAAAACACCCTAGTAATACTTAAGGGGGTGCTTCAGACCATCAAACTGAACAACTTTCACTATGGAGCCAACATCGAGAAAAAATAAAAAAAATCTGCTGCCCCATACAAAAGTGCAGGCCCGACTCGACTAAAATGTATGGGACAGCTGAATTTTTTTATTTTTTCTCGATGTTGGCTCCATAGTGAAAGTTGTTCAGTTTGATGGTCTGAAGTATTACTAGGATGTATTTTTACACCCTGTTTACGATTGACGGTACAAAAGACTTCAACGGTCACATCATTTTCTTAAACCGACATAAGATCCATTAAAAATATTTACATGAATTTACAATCTATATGCCTACCTACGAATATAGCTATTTTGAAATAAAAACCGTCAATAGTTCACCATTAACTACTTTTTACTACATACATAAGTACATAAACTCACGACTGTAATCGCTTTCGGCGTGATCAGAAACAACAACCAACAACAACAACAACTACCAACTTTCTGTTTAAGAGGGCTATCACAGTCCAGTGGCGCCCCCATCACATTAAAAAAGATTTCTCAGTAAAGAAAGCCTAAATTAAAAAGTGCTCAACATCAAAACTACAAAAGCCTTCAAGCCATTGTTATACAATACTTTTATAGGTTCTAAACATTCCATTTTTAGACAATTTCGAATAAAAACAAAAGCGGCCGTTTTTTTTTCTTTTTTCAAAATTTGTATGTTTAGACCAGGTTTAGACCTTTAAAAAACCTATAAAAGTATTCTATGAAAATAGCTTAAAGGCTTTTGTAGTTTTGATCGAAATCGCGAAAAAAAATCAGCTCTTTCATACAAAACAGCAGTATGTACCGTCTAGCGTCTCGACTCAAATGTATGGGAGGACAGATTTTTTTTATTTTTTCTCGACGTTGGCTCCATAGTGAAAGTGGTTCAGATTGATGGTCTGAAGCACCCCCTTTAGTATTACTAGGGTGTTTTGTTACACCCTGTATAAATTAAATTAAAATTAAAAAGTATTATTAAAATTAAATATTGTGTTTTTCAAAGCAAATTAGCATCTACGCATCCAATACACAAAATTTTAACAAAAAAATTAAAACCGCCTTCAAAAAACTAAAAAGTTAAAAAATAATATTGCAGCCGATGACTTTTTCGTTCGCATCATAAGAACAGTAATTTGTTTTATTGAAGTCGCTGTCAAGCCGGTACGATTCGCGACAGGGCTTGCATTTTTTGGCTTGGCTTGACACCGACTTCTATAAAACAAATTAATGTTCTTATGATGCGAACGAAAAAGTCATCGGCTGCAATATTATTTTTTAACTTTTTAGTTTTTTGAAGGCGGTTTTAATTTTTTTGTTAAAATTTTGTTTATTTTACAATTTTCAGTGGTAAATTCATTAGTTCTATTTAATAGTAGTGCTTTAAATCAACAAACGCACTAGTCGGCACTACGATTTTCGAAGGTTCCCCTCGATATCTCTGGGATCCATCATCAGATCCTGGTTTCCTTATCATGGGACCTCTCTTGGGATATCTCCTTTCCAACAAAAAAAGAATCATCGAAATCGGTTCATAAACGACGAAGTTATCCGAGAACACACATAAAAAAAAAAAAAAATATATATACGGTCGAATTGAGAAACCTCCTCCTTTTTTTGAAGTCGGTTAAAAATCAGAATCCTGACCAAGTGTACATTTGACTTCGATCTCAAATTAGTAGAAAAGTTACAAAATCTTGGAATTTAAAAACAATTTTCTTTAATGATTTTACTTTCATTGGAATGCAAAGAAACACTATGTGAACTCAATCTGAGGATAATCTCACCTAAATTTGTTTAAATAATCGTAATGCATCGGTTATCGTAATAAATAACGATTAATATCGTAATCGTAATCGTAATCGTAATGGCCGAATCGTTGCATCCCTAGTTTTAAGGCTACTCCTCCCATCTGCAAGGCTCTCTTTCTTACAAGCAAACTTTTGCAATTAGCCATCCCGCTTCAATTGCGCGGCTCCGGTCAGAATTTTCCGTTTTCTTTGAAAACCTGTATGATTTTACATGAATTTTCAAAAAATAAGAAAACCACATCATTTTATATTGTATTGTGAAGAATATTGTAAATTTTCATATTCTTCTGATCAACAATGTAAGAGTAAAACGGTTACAACTGGAAAAAAAGAGGTGACTTTGGAGTCGTTTTTCTTCAGTTCTATTAATTAAAATAGATTTCGAGAAAAACCACATCACTTCTCATATCCTGTAGATTGTTCAGTTTTGTTTTCTGCTTAAAAAGTGCCATAGTTAATGTATAAAATGGTTACAAAGTTACCCAAAACCGGGCGGACGCCCCTTAAGTAATGACAAAGTACATAATCGCGGGGCGCTAACAGTCTTGCTGTTAGAGTCAATCCCCCTCTCCGGGCGGACTCAAATACAATTTTTTTTAATCAAAATAATATATCACATATTTTACGACTCTACCACCGCGTCTGTTCCGTTGTAGAGAAGATGCGGCCAGAAACTAGCAGCTAAACTTCATTGTCTAGTGTTGTTAATGGTCACCGATATTGATCCTGGTTAACACGACTTACAGAGGCGGGCCTATATCGAAACAAAATTTAACGTCACTCGAGATTATATTTAGAGATAGATTGATCAGAAGCTATGCTCCAGACCTAGGTGCATAATCAAAGACAAAGTCGATCTCGATCGAGAAACCTTTGTCTGAGACTACCACGAAGATTGAGAAGGGTATGCTTAGATGGTTCGGTCACGTAGAGAGAATGAATGAAAGAAGCTATGCTGTAAATGTACATGAATGCGAATAAATGAAATATGAAATATGAAATATGAAGACTTATGAATGAAAATCGAGCACAGGCGAGCGGAAGTGTTGGGAGGGGCCGTCCGAGGAAAACATACCACGATCAAATCAATGATTTTTTCCGAAAAGGACAAGTGCGTAGCACCCTTAATCGACGGAAGTGCATGAAAAGATGTATGAATGTCAATGAGGCAAAAAATGTCAGAGTCGTAGCGTGTGGCGGTCCGTGGTCTCTGCTTACCCCCTTGGGACAATGGCGTGAGCTTATGTATGTATGTATGTACCACTAGACAGGCCGGGGCCGCGCCCCGGGGCCGGGGCCGGGCTGTAGGCGCCGTGGCCGGGAGCCGCGCTGGACATTACCGTAGATCAGCGCGACGCGACGTATCGCGACAACTGCAGATAAACTGTTACTGATGGCGCCGTTAGCGCGCTGATGCGCTGTGACGTCATCACGTCGACGATCTCTCCCCCTTCACCCTCTTCCGCCCTACGCTGTCCACTGGACCCGGAGCATAGCCAGGATGCGAGTCGCTGATATGCGGCTACAGTTAGTATAGTAAGATGCCCTATCTATCAATCATTATCAATGAAACGGGCTTCAGCCAAAGTTTATATTTTTAGAACCACCAGCGGAGGAAATCCTGATATTTGAAAATACCTATTTCATTACCTACGTATACAGGGTGTTCAATAAAATGGGACAGCTACTTAAAGGGGTGCTTCAGACCATAAAACTGAACAACTTTCTCTATGGGACCAATATCGAAATCGCGAAAAAAAATCTGCTGTCCCAACATTTCAGTCGAGTTATGTTTGCAGTTTTGTATGGGAGAGCGGATTTTTTTTTCGCGATTTCGATATTGGTCCCATAGAGAAAGTTGTTCAGTTTGATGGTCTGAAGCACCCCTTTGAGTAGTTGTCCCATTTTATTGTACACCCTGTATACATGACGTACTATAGGTTCGAATGCAAAAAAATGAACGTAAACCATACGTAAACAATATTTGTGCACATGGGCATAATATTATCAAGTGCATTACTTATTGCATATCAAAAGTTCAGGTTCAATCATGGAATATTTTACGATTTTCGGTAATCTTATAAACGTTAACCTATTTCATAATCATAAAGCAAAGTTAGGTACGTGACAGTAATAGGCAACAAACGTTTTCAGAAGTTAGTTAATAATTATAGTATAATCTATGAGGTAGGTAACTGACATCCACCCCCCACGTGGCCACGAAAGGACCACGCGTCGACACGGGGCCGGGGGCACGCCAGGGGTGTCGCTATAAATTAATCACGAGCGAGCAAGGGGTTAGCACTTGCCACCTGCGCCGCGCTGCCTGTGCCTCACAGAAGTACATTATACTAACATTTAGTGTTATTATTTGAACAATCAATCAAAACGGCTCAGGCCCCGGGGCGCTCGGTGAGTGCCCGGGGGGTGCGGGGTGAGGGGGTGGAGCGAGTCGGGGTAGAACGGAACATTACACTCATAGGGTAATTAACCTCGGATGAACTCTCCCCGCGCCGCCGCCCCACTGATTTGTTTGGCCGAAAATTAATTTTAACTGCGGCGGTTATTATTAGGTTATTAATGTTATTTATTATGTCAGGTTTTTTCGTTTTATGATTAGATTGGTTTATTAAGTTAGATTCTCATAATGAAAACAAGTCTCGCCCAAAGTTCGAGTTGATTTTCTACGGAAGGAAGCTATACACTGTACCTGCACTTCATTCCATATAAGGGCGAAAAGATTTTCCGATTCCTTTTTGGAGGGCGATTGCGCTATTTTAAAACATCCAAGTCCAAACCTAATCCAATTCTTATCACATTGCAATCTAATTACTATTCAACATTGTATTAAACATTTTATTAAACATTGTATTGTCATGTATAAGTATAAGATGTGTGTTGTAGAGTTTCTGGCCGCATCTTCTCTCAACGGAACACCTTCCGACGCGGTGGTAGAGTCAAAAAATGACGTCAAAAAGCTATCTATATTATCTATTTATCTTTTCTTTTTTTTTTTAAATTATTTTGAATAAAAAATTTTGAATTTTGAATTGTATCAATTAAATGAATAAAATAAATAAACTGTGCTGAATTCCATATCGCGTTATACTTGACTTATTTACCATGTGCGATCTGTCAAAACGGCTGTAAAATGAATAGCGCAATATCAATATTCGCAAATCAAGTAGCGCGATTTCTCTCCTGGTTCGTTCGGGTTAGCAAATAATATTATTTATTTATCAAAAAGATATACTATCAGACATATCATCGTCATCTTGTATGATACTAAAGCTGTACAAGTGAGAGTGTTTCAAATCTCTGTTTCAGTAATTCAAAATAGCCTTATAATTTCGATGCTATTTGGAATAGAGTATAGTAACTCATTAATTTGCGCTATACACTGATTGTGCGTCTCCATTCCCGCCCGCCTGCCGCTGTGCTTGCCGCCCGCCCCAAGTGCATTGCTTGAGTTCACTCAGCACCGCGACACACGCACACCCACACGCACGTATGTACACAAATTGAACTCTGTGTTGACTCACAACAAATGAGCGTTGTGTTCGTGCGTCTCGTTGCGTTACAGCGATGTTAATAAATAACGTTGTGTTGTGAACACGCTCATAAACAAGAATTACACGCGCAAGGTTCACGGACCCACCGCGCCGCTCACCGCACCGCCACCGCAGCCGCGCCGCCATTTATGAATGAAAAACTGACGAACAAATGTAAATATTAATATCGGAGACTCGCGGAGAGTACAGTAACCCGAGAGCGAGCCGACATCTCACATACCTACCTACCTACTACACTCACATTTACTTATAACGTATTTGTTCACCGCTTTAATATTGTTTAGCTAAACTAAAAGATGACATTTTTTTGGGCGCCTTCTGGACGGGATAAATACAGGGTTCTTTGTAATCGTAATATACAGAATTTTTTTAAGGGGATGATCAGACCTTCAAACTGAACAACTTACTCTATGGGAAAATCAGCTGTCCCATATATTTGGCTCGAATAGGCGCTGAATTTTAGTTTTTTTTTACGCTGATAGTTTTGCTCTTATAGTAAAAGTTGTTGAGTTTTATGGGTAGAATATGTGGTTTAAAGGTTAATAATACTTTTCCTTACACCCTGTATATCCCTTAATATACCCTGAAAATATTGTAATAAGGGGCACTGCTTAGATGGAGTCGCAGCTTGAAAAGGCATCCACCATCCACCCCACACCACCACGCCACACTACCCCCCTCCCCCCGCTAGTGGACCTCTCGATCTCGAGCACTTGAATGGTGGAGTCACGTGACGCCGCGCCGACCGACGTGTCACGGTGTCACACTGTCGCCGCTTCTCATTTGAATATTATTATTAGATTTATTAGACAACGCATCTACAACCAATGTCGAGAGAAGATTAAGGAAGAGAATAATTGTTAATTGTTATGCAAGGCTGCAAAGTTGTTTTTTGGCGCGAGTACCTAGGTAGGTACTTGTATTGAAACCTGAGCAAAGAAAATATACACTACGCAAAACCTGAGCAAGCGAAGGATTCTAAGATTGAAATCTTGAGCGTAGCGAGGGTTTCTAAGGTACGAGTTGCAGAATAACTTTGCTGCCGAGCGAAACAAACAACTTTTCACTTCACTTGCAAATTGCAAAAAGTATTTTTTTCATGCAGTCGGTCGTCGTGCTGGCTAGTGCGATTATTCTAAAAATGAGGTTGGTGTAATCTGGATAGGGCCAAAGCGCTTTAAGTTGAAGCACGCAAAACTAGGGCACTTCAATACAAATTAAGGTCTGTCATCTCAGTACATTTTCGAAGTAAAACTGTCAATTGTTTTGCCTCATTTTTCTGGTTTGAAATGTTCGCGTAGTTGAAGCACGCAAAACTAGGGCACTTCAATACAAATTAGGGTACTTGGTCTGTCATCTCAGTACATTTTCGAAGTAAAAATGTCAATTGTTTTGCCTCATTTTTCTGGTTTGAAATGTTCGCGTAGTTGAAGCACGCAAAACTAGGGCACTTCAATACAAATTAGGGTACTTGGTCTGTCATCTCAGTACATTTTCGAAGTAAAACTGTCAATTGTTTTGCCTCATTTTTCTGGTTTGAATTGTTCGCGTAAGGCCTCTCCATTCTTGTTTACTAAGTACAATATTATTTATATCAATATTAAGCTAGTGGATAAAATTCACTTTTGCACTCAGATTTCGAATGATAAGATAAGATAAGATAACGTTTATTTTTTAACTTGAATGATAAACACAATGACGTTCTTATCATTGGATAAATATAATCTTTCCGAGCTAGTGAGGTAAAATTTATATTTTCCGGTGTCGAAGAAATCGTAGTAGGGAAGTGATAGTGTAGCCGGTGCGGTGTCGGTGTCGGGGTCGGTGTGGCGTCGGGATCGGAGTTGGTGTCGGTGTCAATGTATATTTTCTTTGGTCAGGTGGAATTTGCCGACAGTGGAGCGTGGACCAGCTAGTGTTCTTTATTTAAATATCATTGGCCATTCATTTGGTGTTTATTATTGTACGGGTATGTACCCTATCTACATAATGTCAGCACTTTTGTGCTACAGCGTTTTCCAGCGCGCAGCGATCGTCAGTCGATCCCCGCGCGTCTCATTGTTAACATACCAGTGTCAACTCCCACTGTACTTTATAAATTTCATGTAAACGTGTTTCATCTGACAATATAATCGGACTTTCGTGAACTGTAAACCGTCGCTTCATTGAATACCCTCCTTCTGATATACATACACACACGCACCACGCCCCGCGTACGAACATTGGTGACCCCGACGTGATGTGACTATACAGTGCGTTTTTTTTACACATTACAAAATGTTGTTATTTATTTTATTTGGTTTTTAAAATTTGGATGTATAACTTTCGCGTACCAAATTTTAGGAAGGGTGTGATGTACGGGTATGTACCCTATCTACATAATGTCAGCACTTTTGTGCTCCAGCGTTTTCCAGCGCGCAGCGATCGTCAGTCGATCCCCGCGCGTCTCATTGTTAACATACCAGTGTCAACTCCCACTGTACTTTATAAATTTCATGTAAACGTGTTTCATCTGACAATATAATCGGACTTTCGTGAACTGTAAACCGTCGCTTCATTGAATACCCTCCTTCTGATATACATACACACACGCACCACGCCCCGCGTACGAACATTATTAAATATTTTGTAATTTATTGAGAATACTTACACGGCGCTACGCGTGAGTATTTATAAAATAATTTCAGTTCATATCTAGAAGGATCCTTGGGGGAGGCCTATGTCCAGCAGTGGACGTCCATCGGCTGAGATGATTATCTAGAAGGAGCCACCGCGACCGTGAAGAAACAATAAAATTAAACATATTAATTACTATTTACACGTATTTATCAATTAACGCGTATAAAATAAATAATAAATAAATAAATAACGTTCACAGGCACTTACATTGTAATGATCCCAAGGTAAGCCTTAGGCTTTTTATTATGGGAATCATACAACAACGGCACAATCATATAACATCCTTGACCGAACCGGGATTCGAACCCAGGACCCTGGTTTGGCAGTCCGGCGTGGCAACCATTACACCAACCGGGTCGTCAATAAAAGGCAACAGTCTGAATGGTTACAGCACAAATAACAGACCGGCTTTACACAAAGACACGCGCGGGGCGGGCGCGGCGGCGAGGGAGGAGGGTGCGGGGCGGGGAGGGGGCGGCTTGCCTATTTACATGCAGCCTCACTGAGACGAGAAAAAGATTTTTCCTAACTTTGTTAACTTTTTCTGTTACTGGTGTGGTCTGGTAAAAGAAATTTCTTTAGAGACTATAACACCACACCAGCATTATGTAATGTTTTTTACAATGTTATAATTAAAAATATGATTTTAATGTTGTGAAGTATGAATGTATGATTATGATTAGGGATTGCAATCCGGTGCAATTTTCAATCCGGCTGGATCCGACCGGATTTTCACCGATCCGGCTAGATCCGCCGGATCCGACCGGATTGGTAATATCCATGATAATTTGTGTTTTCATTTTAAAATCAAAGTATGAAAAAAAAGATACGAAGTTTCTATCGTATTAATAATGCTAAAAACACATTTTCTTTTGATTATTTCGGGAATTTTTTAAAGAAACAAACAAATTAAGAAGTTGATCGATTTTAGGACCTATTAGTATGTTATTGAACAAATTCGTCAGGTACCTACTTACAATTCAACGTCACGTGAAAAAAAACTGAAGTCACTCTTTGTATCACAACAAGATATTTGAAGAATTTGATGGTGAAAAATTAAAATAAACTTTAGCGCATTATTTCGAAAAAGTTTACAATTTCCCAAAAAAAAATACAATATCTCTATGCGTGTAGGTGCTGATTCGTAGCAGGCATAGACGAAGAATTTTTCGCTAGGTGACTAAGTAACGTCATAAGCATAGAGAATTCACACGCTCTCCCTGGTCATAAGCGATATGACCAACACGAGAATGTTCCCTAAAAAACCGGTTTTATGCTATTTTTAAGACATTACCCGGATCCGGACCTGATCCGGCTAGCTGGTACTGGATCCGGTAGACCCTCAAATGGTGCCGGATCCGCCGGATTACCGGATCTGGAAAACCGGATTTCAATCCCTAATTATGATGTAGTTACTACACAGTTACGGTACACGTAGTCACTACAGTAGTGTAGAGTTTAACTATATCGTATAATCATACGGGTATTTTAGTTTTTTCTAGTTATGTTCTTTGACTTGATTTATTCTCAACTGGTGTTATAAACTCACTGTTAACATACTGCTAACTAAGTGCTAACACACTGTTAATAGTTTAGATAACAACTATAGGTATAGCAATTAATTTAGTACCTTCATTAAAAACTACTTGTACGCATCTCAATTAATTAAACAAGTTTCAAGCTTTGCCTGTATTTTAGGATCCCTGGTAATCAGTGAAGTAAAAGGTATCATGTCCTGACTACTCCTGACGTGCTCTCATTGCGCACGGACATTCTCAAGAAAAATCAGCTACGTAAGCCACATTGGGGCGCACGAGCGCCAACAACGAAGGAATCAGAGGTAGTAGCCGTAGCCGAAATCGGCTAGGAGTAGCAACATCATCATCATCATACGGGGTGTAACAAAATTCAGTTGGTAGCTGTAGGTAATATTTAAAAGGATGGTGTAGGGTTTGCTAAATAAGTACACATTTACTGTTGCTCACTAGGCAGGTAGTATATGCGGAGCGCGCACGTCCGCACCCGACAAAGGCTGGCAGGCAACTGCCCCCACTACGCGTTCGCACAGACACTACATCCCTTCTTTATTTTAATTTAATTTAAGATGTATTTTGTAACAGTACACTTAATATCAAAACTATAAGCAATACAGGTACATATGAATATAATTATTATTATAAAGTCAGTAGTACTACAGCTTGCATTTATTTTATATTTTCTTAATATTTTATATATTTCTATATGAATCTACCACCGCTTCGGAAGGTGCTTCGCTTGGGAGAAGAAACGGCGCAAGAAACTCCACTATGCACATCGCTATAACATAACAATATAATGTGTTATGATTGATAATCTTTGATTATTAAAGGTTACGTTTCTTACTCCTTAATTTCATTTCATTAATAGTTAATAAAAGCTTTCCAGTACCCATAGTACTCTGTGCCAATACTGAGCCCAGTAGGCATTTACATTCAACTTTAGCTTACTACTCTAGAGTCTAGACTATCCCTTTCCTTTCTATAATATTTCAAGATTTTAACTACAATTTGTATTATTACAACATTTAGTTTTATTGTGTAAAATTTAAAGTCTAGTCCCACTTTATATTACACACTATTAATTTTGTAACCTAATTACATTAAATTAATAAACCTTAATTTATTTTTCCTCTTGACCTGTGAACTGTGATCGTTATTTCAGGAGTGAGGGTTGGTTAAGCAAACAGCAAGATAAGATTGACAAATCGCGATCAACTTCCATTCCAAGTAATTTTAAAACTTTGTGGTAGGATAGTACAGTTTATATACTTTTGTCACGTTTGTTAAGTTTGGATTTAAGTTTACTTTTGTTAGGTACTTATATAAAATCCAACTAAGTTTAGCCGTACGTAGAACAATTTAAAAATATAATTTTTTAGGTTTTATTAAACCAACGTGAGATTGCACATTGTTACTAGAAAAGGTGTACTGTTGAACTACAAAAGTATTAGCAAGACTACTCGTAATTTCTAATTAGGCATATGCCTTATTCAATTTTTACTTCAATAGGTAATTGGATTTGATCACAAAACATTATCATTAAGTATCACTTATACCTTGATTTACTCTCTGGCTAAAATATAAACATTTTCTTTTGGACAATATTGGTCTCTTTTGCTCTTAAATTGAAAAGAGTGGCCATTCGAAAATAATTTTTTACTCAAACAAACTATGATTATGTCTTCGTAAAATATCGTTGTCCATGGCACTTAGCGTCAAAATCAATTTCAGTGTGATACGCTCCTTGTACCTGTGGACAGATTTCGAGTAGTATATTATTATTGGCTAGATAGCTATAATGCTTGCCTCATGTTTCCAGTTTCTGCAATGAACTTTATGGAATAATAAACAAAAGGTGTTCAAAAGAAACCTAGTATAGGTACAGGACTATTGCATATAATTGTATGTCTTGTGTGTTCAATTTCTTTGCAAATTTAGAATTAAGTGTTTAGTCTATGTTTTCGCTGTTTATCATTGCATTTTAGTACATAAAGACTGTGACTATTGGGTCACGTTACTTAAATTGGTACATATGTTCCATTTGACAGCATAAAATATAGCTCTAGTATTTGCTAACATTCCATAGATCTTTATCATTTCTTATTTATTTATTTTATATTTATGTCCAATATATATTTATTCTAGACATTTAATAGCCCATAGTTTTAGTTTTACATTGAGTTTTTTGCCTATGGCTCATTTAGGATTATTTGAACCCGAAAGTTTCTGCTTGTTAATTGTCCAGTTTTGACTAATTTTCATGGCCTGTATTAGTTTCGATACTATAAACATAGTTTTTTTATTTTTATTTGGTCCTTTGCATTTCGTGTATCATGATGACACTTTTAAGTAGGTATGAATGGTCGTGTAATGTCCGGCTTAGAATAGCACCAAACATAATATTAATGTCGTAAAAGGAGACTAAGCAATCCCCTCAGGCTTCGTCAATATCTCGGATGTGCACCGGATGCTCGAATAATGTTTTAATGTCACATTAATATATATGCACGCAATATGACGACCCAAAATTACTTTTGGACTATAAATTGACCATTATTCTTTCAATGAAAAGATTTTAACATTTCATTTGATTTAACTCGAATTGATTTGATTTCATTTAATTTCACTCGAATTTATTTGATTCTATTTGATCTCCTCTCATCTCATCTCATTCCTTTCCTATCCTTTCCATTCCTTTTTTTTATTCATTTCATTCAGATAACTACTGGTCAGAGTTACCTGCTTCAGGATCGTATCAATTTACGATTTATAATATTAAGGAAGTAAGGACAAGAGAGTAAGTCTGTGATAAGCACATACACCTAAGTACCTAAGCACTTAAAATATTCAGCGTAACCGCCAGCCACTGCAATTAAGAACTTTTAATTTAACTGCTGTTATAGTTCATGTACAATTATATAATATGAGTGCAGTAACTATTTTATTTTCATGACCCTTTAGCTTTTGCTAACAACTTGATAGTTGCATGATTCTATAGGTTATAACCCATATGATTTTATAGTAAAGTTGTATGACACTTTAGCTTTCGCTAACAACTTGATAGTTGCTTGGTTCTGTAACCCATATCATTTTATAGTTGCATGATACTTTAGCTTTTGCTAACAACTTGATAGTTGCATGGTTTTATAACACGATGATGATAAGATGATGATATCATTTTATAGTTGCATGATACTTTAGCTTTCGCTAACAACTTGATAGTTCCATGGTTCTTTAACCCATATCATTTTATAGTTGCATGATATTTAGCTTTCGCTAACAACTTGATAGTTGCATGGTTCTGTAACCCATATCATTGTATATTTTCATGACCCTTTAGCTTTCGCTAACAACTTGATAGTTGCATGGTTCTATAACACATAATTATTATCATTTAATAGTTGCATGATACTTTAGCTTTCGCTAATGACCTGATAGTTGCATGGTTCTCTAACCAATATCATTTTATAATTGCATGACCCTTTAGCTTTTGCTAACAGTTTAATAACTGCATGATCCTGTCACCATTGCATTTGCATGGGTTTGCATGGCCTTGCATGGCCTTGTATGTAACTGCATGACCTTTTTGTTTTTACTAACAACTTAGTTACTGAATAGTCCTTTAACTATTGTAGTTGCATATATTTGCATGGCTCTGCATGGCCCTGCATGGCATTGTATGTAACTGCATGACTTTCCCGATTTTACTAACAACTTAGTTATTGAATAGTCCTTTTACTATTGCAGTTTCATATTTTTGCATGACTTTGCATGGCCCTGCATATCCCTGCATGTATGATGCATCTGCTTGACCTTTTAGTTTTTACTAACAGTTTAATCACTGCATGGTTCTTTAACTACTGTAGTTTTACCTACTTAGCACTTTATACTTATCGCTTTTTAGTTAGCGTGACTCGCGCTTGGAACCTAATATTCGGTAGATATGTATAAAGTGTATTATACTGGTACGTAGTCAAGTCAGTAACGATCGGTGCAAACGATATAGCATATTCAACAGTGTATTTAGAATTGAATTCATCTTGAATCGCTAAGTTAGACGTATGGTATAGATGTAACGGAAATTTGCAAGAAATCCCTTTTTGCCCCGTTCCGTTCCGTTCCGTTCAGCTGGCTCACCAGCCAGCAATTCTGCTGCAAGGACGCAAAGACGACAGCAATATGAGGAGGCCAGCGCCACAGCTACTCGCTAGAGATACTCGCAAGCTCATAATATTGCGATGCATGCAATCAAGCTTATAGTTAGGTTTGGAACTTTACCTCTATTCGCGTTTTAATCGTTTACATCGCAATCATTATGTTCTCACGAGCTGCTCCTCCGAGCTGATGCTGCACTTGCGTCCTCGATATAGACATCTATCTTCTGCCCGAGGCACCAGTGAGCCACGTAGATAGGACAGGAGTGTAGGGATTTCGCAGTCAGGATGAGGAGAGATAGGAGGTTGCAACCAGCCCGAAACAGGTCATCGTAAAGCCAGTATGTGGAAGATAGATACTATACTTGGTGTGTAATAAACTATAAGGGGCAGGAGTAGTGACTGCTAATATTCGTTTAATCTTCCATACGATGGTAGCGTGCAGCACCTGTCCTGGCGGTATTTTGCTGGATTCTGTTGCACACTCTCGTATTAATCTTCAGTTTCAGTGTCTGTTTCCAGGATCTTGCATTTTTCTGGTTTCAATACAATAGGATATTGAAACAATATTTTCTTTGGCTTCTCAAAGTTTTTGTCTCGTGTTTTCGTATAAATTTGTAGGTGACATTCGTTCGTTAAATTTTTCAGCCTATCTTCGCGTTCTTCAATTTGTCGTGTTTCTTCTTTGCGAGAAGGAATGGTAATTGTGTGTTCTTTCAAAATATCGTTTAGTTTGTCGTATCGTAAAATTTTTTCTTTAAATAGGTGGAAGAAGACAGCTATACTTTGAACTCGCCTTTGCGAGAGGCCGTGATGGCACGGAATATATAATGGCGATGGTTAGGTCTTCCCCGCCGGGCCGCCCCGGAACCTTTTCATGAACTGTTTTCTTTATGTATTACTAATCGAAAGTTTGTAATAATAGATACTCTTTCTTATACTGTGTCGAAAGTTTACTTCTGGGACTTGTTTCTCTCTTGATTGTGTTGACACGGTTTTCCTAGAGCTTCTATCCTTGCTATATAATTTCGTACTGCTATATGGGCGAATTTCAGCTTGTCATCTTTTGTC
Source organism: Agonopterix subpropinquella (assembly GCA_922987775.1). Taxonomy (NCBI): domain Eukaryota; kingdom Metazoa; phylum Arthropoda; class Insecta; order Lepidoptera; family Depressariidae; genus Agonopterix; species Agonopterix subpropinquella. The sequence goes on from OV277709.1 coordinate 22,324,612, forward strand.
TTCTCATCTCCATGTTAGTGTTGTTGTCCCTGATGTTTGCTATTGTTCTTTGATTATTTCAACTTTAGTTCGCTTCTACTTTTGTTCTGTTTTTTTAAAGTTGTAGTTTTTATTATCGTGCCGGGTAATTGTTATTAGCGCAAATGCTATGTAACTGTCTTTTGTTTGTAAGGGCGCTCTGTTAAGATTTGTCTTTTCTTTTCATTCACCTTTTTTTTTCTGTCGTGCTGAGGCGCACGTGTTGGCAGCCGGAAATGGTGGGATATTTTTTAGAATATGGCCAGTATAATAAAACAATTTAAGTGTACTTATTCGCTAGCGGGAAGACCGGGTTGCCGTTATAATTTAGGAAAGTTACGTGTGTTGCTAAGGACGGTTGAATTTTGTCTGGATGCCAGGTATAAAAACAGATTTGTTGCTGTCAGTAGCTTTCTATGTTGCCGTTGTTGGAGATATTCCCTATGTATGTAGGTATGTTCTATTTCTTAGATTTAGGTACAGACAAGATGGTATTTATTGAACAGGAAATTGCTCCTATCGATTATGGCGTGGGTGATTCATGCGGGTCCTTAAGATATAAATTGACTCAGGGTTGGGAGGTAAATAGGCTATGTATTTATTTAAGTAAAAAGTATGAAACACATGGCTTGGGAATATACCTACCTATACATAGAGTGATGGGGAAGTTAATAAACCGGTCGTTAATTATGAACCTAGGTGACTTTGAGCATAATATCGACTTTCTAATACCAGCTCGTATGTTGAGTAAATGCTTCTTCCTCCCATCGTGTGGACAGAGCCCTGGTTTCAGGAGTAAATACTGAAGGATAAGTAATAATTAAAAGAAGGAATTATGAATTGGATAGATCTCACCCGGATTTTGCCACGTGAGTAGCGGGCGACGTCGTCACGGCAGAGCTCAGCTACACACATCCACACTTACATTCACACTCACTTTTGAATCAAACTTATTATAATTTATTTGTTCATTAACACGAACTTATCCCATAATTAACAAAGAAACTGGAATAGTACTTTGGAACTTTCAAGACCGAGTAGACCGACGGCCGGCGTGACAAGGTCAGGTAGGTATCCCTTTTGCGCGAAGAAAAAAAAAAAAAAAAAAACACAATTGTTTTACAGGAGAATGGTCACAGATGCGTCCGTTCCCGACGGCGGCTAGGAAAAGAATCGCAAGAAATCCCTTTTTGCCCCCTTGTTAAATAGTTGCAACTTTGCAAGTCATTCCCTTATCACAAGTCCTTAGGGATAACTAGGTACAAACAATATTGATTGTGATTGAATATCAAAATAGTTTTACACTGACATACCTATGCAGAAACCTTATGTAATCCGGTAGGTATTTGTGTTAAATTTTATGAGCATTGGCTACTGTTTTGCACCGATTTACTCACTCGTATCTATACGTACGCAGCGTTACATAATATTTATAATAAATAACACTATAATATTCAAGATGTTATTATACGCCTGTTTTCTACAATTTATAGTATTAATCATTGTAACCAGACAATTAGTAGTCTTCGTAAATATGTATCTGTCTGTTTAACCTTAACCTTAACGGCAACTGTAACCGACCGACCAACCGACCGACCGACCGACCGACCGACCGACTGACCGACCGACTGACCGACCGATCGATCGACTGACAGACGGACCGACCGACCGTATCTGACCTTCAGCTTAACCTTTAACGGTACGCGAGTGCCATAGGGCACCTATCGCTACTCCGTCGAGTTATGTGTAGGTAGGTAACATAGACAGAGTCACGATTACGACACTCTTACGATTTTATGTATTCTGGGATTTCGTAAGAAAGGATTTTGTAAGATCCTCAGACGGCGTCGACTGTTAAGTCGAGGTCCTAATCAAACGGCTTGCATAGATATACATACTCCTCAATCTAGCTGAATAACTTCATATTATGAGATAGTCATTGTCGTAGTCTCTGCCTACTCCGTAGGATTATGGCTTGAGCATAAGTCTATTATAAAAACATGTATGGTAATGTATTGTACATGACCTAAAGGTCATGGGACTCCAATCCTAAAGGATTGGAGTCTAGTCGCAGCAATCGTTCGAACAGCTGCTCGATTTGTGGTATGTATATTCTTATGACCTCGACCCCAGCATAGCGTCTATCGTCCTGATGTGTCCCCTTTCCTCTTTTTCCTCCAGCGTTTGATGGTCATAGTTCATGAAAAGAAAAATAATCACTGTTATAGATTGTCAACCACCGCACAAACTAAGAATCCAATGTTTTTTGACATGAAAACTAATGAAATAGGCATAGTAAATAAATGAAAGTACCATGATAGCCCTCGTGGATAAAATTATAATGAATTATCGTTATTGTCCTTTTAAATCAAAATAGAACGTTATTTTAGATAATAGATATTCGCTTTGTTCGTAGTTTTCGGAATATCACTGACCACCCCCTCGGGGAACATAGTCGTGAACACACGCTACTCTGCTGCGTGAAATAATACTTTACAACGTCGCTTTAATTTCAAAATTCCGACGTTGTATTGTATTTTGTTTTTATTTCAAAACCAGATAAAATACAGTGTGCACTTACGTAAAATAAGATCCCGTCGTCGCCACATGTAGGGTTTGCTAAATAAGTACACATTTACTGTTGCTCACTAGGCAGGTAGTATATGCGGAGCGCGCACGTCCGCACCCGACAAAGGCTGGCAGGCAACTGCCCCCACTACGCGTTCGCACAGACACTACAGATGGTTTAGATTAGACCATCAATCTGGAAAATTTTCGCTAAAAAGTGGTCTGAACTCTAAACTGGTCTGAACCTACCTTTTCCTAGGTACACCCGCCGCCGTAGATTGGCAATGTGGAAGTATTGCTGGTGTACATATCGTATTAAATTTATCGAATAACTCGTCAACCAACCTACTGATTGCATAATATTATCATTTAGAATTTAGGCGACCTAGGTCTTTTTCTAATGCACTTCATTTTCAAAAGATATGTAGGTAGGTACGTACAGTAAGTGAAGCCGGCGCAGGTCCCTGAGCGCGTGCGCGGGCAGGCGGCGCAGCGCGCACGCGTCGAGCCACAGCCTCGCGAGCGCGCCGCGCGGCCCCGCCAGCGCGCCCCCGCTCACTGACTCCAGCCGGTTCGCTGATAGGTTCCTGCCGACAACAACGATACTGATGTTCACTGCTTGGTGCTGGTCACTTCTGGTCACTGCCCACTGGTTACCGTTACTGGCCAGGTCGGGAACCAGACTGACAGTAGTCACTCTGGTTCCCGACCTGGGGTCTTAATTGTGTAACTATCCGATTCAATTGGTATCAAATTGACATGGTGTTTTTACCCGACTGCACCAGAAGATGGGTTTTTAATTAAGTCCATCCATCCATCACAGCCTCGTATAAGCCTCCTCCATATTTTTCCATGACGTTCTATGACTCGCCCTCTGCATCCAGTTGGGACCCGCGTGTAGCCTGATATCATTAACCCATTTTTCTGGTCTCTACCCTGTTTAATTTTATTAAGTTACTGAGACAGTGGATATGATTCAGAGAAACAAAATATTACTTAAATATTGCCTTGTTATCGATCTTATAAACCATGTAGTCGGAAACATCCCTATCACCGGTCAGTGGTCACAATTCACACTACTGATCGGCGGAATCGACGGCCACATTCACTGTCTTCATCCGAACGTATATGCTCGCAATTATTATAAAAGTTTAGGTCATAGCCTCGTACGACACACATCGGGAAAATGGGGTCGAAATAACTACACAGTTAATTAAAAATACCTGAACTGATATCTGGTCTGGAATAATAAGTAGGTAAGTAAATACACTACGTCTTGTATAATGTGATGTTTGAAAGTTATCGCACAGTGTGTAGTCAGAGAGACACACCTGCTCGCATCAGAATTAGCCACATTTGGTTTACTCTGCAGTATCGGAGCTAAATCTTCTTCACTCGGTATTTGGGTCGCGGCTTCTGTTTCCGTTTGTTTCTCTGATCCAACTTTAGGTATATGAAAATCGTACCCGGCTGCTTTACGACCCGACTGTAAAGTATGATTCATGAATATTCGATATTTTTAAAGCAATTCTGATTCAATGATGATTATAATCGTGACAATATGACGATTCAGGATGAAACCGGTTCAACATAATCAGCTTCTTTCGTCTCCACTGCTGGCTATGATTCTGGCTGGCCTACCCTCTTGGTGAGGATTTATTGGCCTCCCTGCCCTACAAAGTTCTTGGCCCCGCATTATTTTTCACGTAATGCATGTTTCCTTACGATGTTTTCCTTCACTGTTTGAGAACAGTTGGTATACAGGAAATATGCTGACAGTTTTTTAAGGGGATAACCAGACCATCAAACTGAACAGCTCTCTCTATGGGACCAACATCGAAATCGCGAAAAAAATCAAAATTGGCTCGCTTAGGTTTGCAGTTTTGTATGGGACAGGTGATTTTTTTTCGCTATTTCTATGTTGTTGCCATAGAGAATGTTGTTCAGTTTGATCCGCGGTGGCGGAGGGCGGCGCGGCATTTGCCATACTGTAAGCCTTATAGTAAGCCTTACTGTGAGTATATAATATGTAGTATGAAGTAGGTAGGTATACGTACAGGTCCCTGAGCGCGACGGCGGGCAGCAGCGCGTCGCGCGGCAGCGTACTGATGTTGTTGTGCGACACGTCCCTGCGACAACAGAACAAACTCATCACCTTCAATCATACGAGTACCTTGGTACCTAAGGAGTATAAAGCATAAGGAACTTAAGGATAGAATGACATATTACCAAGAACATTATAAGAGGGGATAGAAATGCAAAGTAGCGCTTTTGCTTCGGAGACGTCTGTCGCCACTTTTCTTCCCACTCACGCTGCTACAACTACTTATATGCCCTCTCGCTCGCACAATGCCGCGCGCTTTACGGTGTTATGCATACTGCCTATGCGCCGCTGCGTGCTTGCGTAATAGTAGGGACACAACGCTCAGTGTATTTTAAAATGGCAATTCGCGCCGCTATCGCGCTGTCCCGTGGCCACGCGGTCAGTGGTGGCAGGTGGCCCACAAAAGCACTTCAAAGGAAACCTCATTAGTTAGACTCCTCGTACATACATAACAGCCACAGGAAGAAGGAACCGCGCGGCTCGTTAATGTCTCCATCATCAATGAATACTAACTGTGTCAGTCATCGTTAACTCGGTTTAACTACGATCTCAAAGTGCCGCGTGATGTAATATACATTTAGATCACGTTCCGAACAGTAACTGCGAAGTTAAACACATTAACGGCGTCGCCTCAACTCTAACAATCATCGTAAAGTGTTTATTGAAGCAACTTCGTGGATACTTTATTATCGTCCCGACGACTGACTCCCGCGTCCCACCCGCCCGCGCCCGCGCCGCGCGGAGGCGGGTGCTTCGGTGCTTGAGAGTTGAGAAGAGACGCTTTGTCGGTCGGACGACATGGAGACGATATATCGGACCTCTAGTGCGGCAGTTAGTGGCACTCGCTAATTTACGAGCACGGCATTACAGCTCATTGCCCATGCCCAGTAGCTGTTTTGCCAACTCGGTTTAAGAAAATATAATTCGGAGCGTGCTCCATACAAACGAAGTATGGTGATATTTTCAATACTTAACCAATTAAAGTCAATGAAAATTTTCAGAAACAATCTAGAAACTAATCTCTATGTTTGTACGAAGTAAAATTTTCGTTTTGAAGTCAAATATCTCGAGATATTTAGCGCTCAAAGTTAAAATAGATCATCCTTCACCCTCCTCTAATGACTACGGATCCCTATCATGAGCGTGTCCGACACGCTCTTGACCGATTATAAAGAAAAGGTCACCGAATAGATATCATTTGCGGTAAGGTGTTGCCTAAAAAAATAAGTTTCCATTTCGGGGCTAGTGAGTGCTAGGTGCTAAGTAATTAAAAATAAGAGCTAAACGGGTTAAAATAAGGGTAGAACTAGAACCGAAAGGGCTTAATTAGCTACACTGAGCACTATGTGAGCGGGTGGTACTGTGTGTGTTTTATCACCCTCATTATCGGCTTAACTCGTCCGACGAGGACGCTCCCGCTGGAGTCTTCACAGAGCGTCCTGTTGTTATGTTATTTCTCTATCTCACGTTTTAGTGTCGTCTTGCCAATAAATGACTTCTAACGTCTCCTTTTATAGGAGAAGCGCCGTATAATAGTGCACAGAGGATAAACAACGGTTGTAAAGCTGTACGACCGTCGCGTCGGTTGATAGATAACAGATATTTATGAACTCGTTCATTTCGCTCGCTACGTCATTACGAGAGCTTACGGTTCAAAGGCCTGATTTCATTTGTAGTTTCTTTGTTCGCCTGCAACTATAATCTGAACTATTAAATCTGAAAACACTCGGATATGTAAAGCTTCGTGCCATCCACACCAGGGTATCAATGTCCCTCGACGCGGCGGCGGCGGAGCCGGGGGCGGCAGACGGTAAACAATGCAGCTAATGATCCAGGCAGCTTTCAGAACACAATACAATAGCAGACTCTCAATGCAGTCTGATAGTGCAGACTTAACTTTGTCGATATTGTCTATCTAGCGTTGGCTGAACACGCAGCGGGGGTGCGGGGTGTCTGCGGAGAGGGTCTGAAGGGGGGAGGGTCGGTGTCAGCGGCCGCGCGGTAATTAATTCACTCGGCCGCGGCCGCCCCTAATCCCGCTCACAAGTCACTTGCCGGTTCCCGCACTCCGCTGGTAGTAAATTGCCCTATTTACTCGTAATAGGATTACGGCGTGATTTCAGGAGCGAGTTGTCTCCGCTTGTTCACGAGTGAATGAGAGTGCTGAACTCAAGATAACAAGAGACAATTAAAGCATGCACATACTACGAATAAGCACGGGGTTCACTAATAACTATCAACACAGAGAAGTGGACAAAGTATCGCTGTTATAGAGGCCGAGGGAAACTAAAGAACTTTAAGCTCTTAAATAATTCAAAGACGATACCGGTGCTTGCTGTTGAGTAATAACTAGTGGGGCACTGCACGAGTGTACTGTGATGACTGTGGCAGTGAGTTCGCAATGTCAGGGCGCTATTTAATAAACGTGACAATTGACAATGCCAATTCTCAGTACATTGCTGAGAATGCTACACATAAAGCACTGCAAGTTTAGTGTCATTAGTAACCAGCAATGTACTCTGAATTGTCACTGTCAATTGTCGCGTTTATTAAACAGGGCCCTGAATCTGTGACTGTATGGAGTCTGACGTGAATAATAAATTAATTGTTAATATTATATGGGACAGTCAGAACTTCTCAGAGGCACCTGAGAGTGAGAGTGGACCCATAATTATGGTCTGATAAATTTACCTCATAGTGTGAGGGGGTCTCTCTCACTTTACTTCAAGAAACAACTAATATTTCGAAAAAACACTGGGCTAAATATATAACCTCTCGAACACTCTTGCCGAGTTGAGATCCTTAAATAGTTAGGGCAAGAGCCTTTTGCCCTATGCTTAAATGTATCGTAAAAGAGGCTGATGATGATGATAACCCAATCTCGCTTCACACAACAACGAGTCCAACTACCAACAGCAACGCAAATTCCCTTCCATTTCATTTCCGATACAGATTTAGGAAGTCCCAACATTATCTATCAGAACATTTGCGACTTTGCTCTCACGTTGGACAACATAACTACGTAATCGGCTTATATGAAGGATACATTTATGCTTGGGGTACCTATAGAGGACGCGGAAAGTATTATATTGAAGGTGTTTGTTATTGCATCGGAACATAATGCAGCAGCGCTCGTCCTTCCGCGGACTTCCTACCGGGCGTGGGCGGCGGGGGCGGCGGGGCGGGGGCAGGGGAGTGAGGGCACGGGAGGGGAGGTGCAGCGTGCAGCTAATTGCCCTCGATCCTCGCTCCAGCACTATATTTAGAACCATCGTCTACTCTACTGCGTGCACTGCACTAGCTATCCTTCGCTCTCACTCGCCACTCATAGGCACTTATTACTTTATTCATTACTATATAACTAATGAGCGTAAGCTTTTCTTTGTTTCGAGTGTAGGGGAGTCTACAGGTATTTATTTTGTTTTAGCGTGCAATAAAATAGTAATTGCATTTTATTCAAACTTTCCACACAAGGATCGGAAATATTAGATGTGTTAATGTTGAAATAGGAAGTACCTAGGTACTTACAATACAACCTCAGAATTTATTTGTTTATGCTAACTACCGATCTTTTTAGGTACTTACATAAGAAATATCATCTACATAGGTAAAATTTAAATGTTGTATCCTCATATAATGAAACCGACCGAACAGCTTATCCTGAGGAACAAAGTTCGAAAAACGAGAAAAATCCATGGCGGGTCCATTAATTTATCTCGTTAGAGTATCCTTGTCCCCTGGGGAAAGTTGTAGGGATAAGGGTAAAGTTTCATTATTTGGAAAAACAAGGGAAAAACCCTTAAATTTGTACAATCTGAGAAATTGTACCAACTGCTCGTAATTCAAAATTATCTGGTACCTATTTGGGTGTTATAATTAGAACTTATAAAACATAAAAAAATGTAATGAAAAATTTTATATGGTGATGATAACATAAATACTATCACGGTCCGCCAAAAATTATTATTCCTGCTCACGTTTATCTTGGTCAACACTAGACACTAGACTCAGTTCAGTTGACTCGGGCTGATCAAGAGATGAGCGATTTTGTTTAAAGGGACCGTCTGTACGCTAGGTACGAGTCGACTACGACGACTAGGCGTAGCGATGGTCTAGTGGTGCCAGTCACATGAGCGATATAACTTGCAATTTAGCGGGACAGGGAGGTTAAAAAGTGGGACATTCGGAAAATATTTAACTTAATGGTGGCACTTCACATGGCGTATTTGGCAAATATCATTGACAAATACGCGTTTCTACGTGAAAATAGGCAATAAAACTATAAAAACGTGGATTCCATGGGATGTTTTGGTTGCATATTTGCCTATTTCACTCCTTTTATGCGATTCACTGTGTGTGTGGACTATGCGTCTATGCATATTGTTACTGTTCGTCCAGGTTCACACATTTTTTATTTTAAATTTTTTTTATATTTACACATGACCTATCATGGAACAGAGTTGCCTATGGATGGTATGAACAGAGAGTATTGGAGGCTCGACGTTTTAATAATACAGAGTTAGTTGGTGAAGCGGGCAGGTCGCTCATTACGACGATGCAACTAAAACTCAGAAATTCAGAGAGAATAGGAGACATTTGAAAAATCTTTATTGATCCTCAATCTCCAGGTCGCCTCACCTACTGCGTCTAAACGGAAGGGCCATAAGAAAAGTCGGGACGTAAACCTGTCAACACTAATCATAAGAAAATATTGTCGTGAGTCGCGACGGAGTTGGAGGTTGGAGGCGAAGCGCAGGTGTTGAACGCGGCGCGTGTCCCGCGGGGGAGGACGCGGAGGAGCGGGGGACGACGACGATAAATCAGAGATATTACGCCCCCGAGATATAATTAGGTCGGCAGGGAGCCGCTAATTACAGCGACCAGCAGCCAGAGACTGCTACCGACCGACGTGACGATGCATTCCATCCACCTCGGAGGTCATTACACCCTTACCTTGAGCCATTAGACACCTACAGTACAGTGAATTCTTGTGAGAAAATTCTGCACCGATTAGCACCATTGTACAGTTGAATAGCAAAGCGGTTGTCTCTATCGGATATTACTATACTAACGACGCTATCGTAAGAGGGAGGTTACACGGTCAGTATTTCATCAGTCTGGTCCATCAGTCTGGTCATGTATATTTGATTTGAAGGGAAACTGACTCGAGATTGACCCGACTAACATCGTGCTTCAGTATATCAGTTTCCCTTCAAATCAAATAAACATGACCAGACTGATGGACCAGAATGACGAAATACTGAACGTGTAACCGGGCTCTAAGATCACACGTCACGCACGAAGCTCGTACGCGGCGCGGGGCGGTGCCGGGCGGGGTGAGGGGGAAGGTCAATGACGTCCACTCACCGGTCCACCTTCATTCAGCACGTAGCGTGCCAACTGTGGTGCCGGCACCGTGTATGCCTCCATACATACATACATGCCGGTCACAGAACATTGTAGCTAACTGTGCGAAAGTATTATTTACTGTGTCGTTCGTTCGTGCGGGGAAAGCGCGGGGCGCTTTATAGTTAATTATTATTATATTAGCTTCGAAGTGTGGCTCGGTCAGTGAGTTAGTGACGTCACTCGTCGGTGAAGGGTCGCCCCGATGAGCCTGACGCTGTTATCGCGCCTCCTCCGGCGCGCACGATGAAAAATCCCTGACATTCCAAGCGTTGATTAAAAGCTGCCAGCCTGTCCCCCCTCGCGCCCTCCTCGCGGGCCCGGCCGCCATCAATCACTCGGCGACGCTGAGCGACGGTTATTAGCAGCCGCTCTACTGAACCGATGCTATCTGCAGAACGGAACATTTGGGAGCTTCAAGGAACCTAGAAGCTTTCAGTGAACCGCTATTAAATTCCCGTAGTGTCCATTGATCGTTGCGGACAAAGTCTATAGATCTTCCAGCGGTCGCGTATCGCTCACTGTCCCATGTGGATACGATAGTGGAACTCCTAACTAAATTATATAACTTTCGACCGATAGGTCGTCCACGTCCACCAAATATATGGAGACAATCAAACTGTCGACGAGCGAGTTAGTGTAGTGTAGTCATACTCTTTCTTATACTGTGGTGTAGTCACCTCCCTCCCCCGCCCCGCCCCGCGGTCCCACGGGTCGCACATAAATCAGGGGCACCCTCGCACTACCCTCTCTACTTCTAACGCAATATTTTCATTTTCAGGAAACATTCAGTAAGCTGCCGCCCCTGTATTATGTCCTCAGCCTAACACACACACGCCCACAGACACCGGTGCGTCCGTACACACGCACACATGGCTCTGTCTGAATTTATCCGACATTATTTATTTGATAACGTTCATTTATTTTATATATTTCTTCACTTAAGAGCACAGTTACTGATCAAATTACCTTGTTTGTACCTACACTACATAGACTCTACAATGAGTCGTTAAGTTGCACGACGATATCTCCCCTATCAGTTTTAATAATTTAATGTTATCATTTCATTTTGTCTGGATAATTTGCAAGGAAACTAATTAAAGTGCAATGAAACATTTTATAGTCAAATGTAGAGAGCATATTAACACCCATTTAATAAATGTTTAGATTACTGACAGCTATTGTTAGTCACAATCTGCTTACATCCTCACAGCAGCGCGCTGTTTACAAGCTTCCCTCTAGATTTATAATACCTACATTGATACCGAAAATTTTGAACATCAACCAGAAATGCTGGACAAGGACTTTCCTCACAGGGAGGGGACTTACCATGAACATGATCTACATGTAGGCTGCGCCGGCGCATTTGTCGGGATTAGGCGGCCATTCACCTTGTATAGGTACCTACTTACCTATACAATGTGAATGCTCTTAAATTCTTTAGTCGCCACATACGACGTCACCCACGAGTATTGTAGCCCACGCCCTACTAAAATAATATGTGTGACCGTCCCATTTCAACACCTAAGTAATGTGTCCATCCATCTATAACTACACTCTTCGATCGGACCGCCTTCACACATTGGCCTACTCCACATTCCTCCATGACGTTTTTCCCCTCGCCCTCTGTATCCTGTTAGGACTCATCATCATCATCATACTCGTGTCAGCCGATAGACGTCAACTGCTGGACATATGCCTCCCCCAAAATGGGTGGATTTGCCATAATCGCCACGCTTGGCAGGCGGGTTGGATCGCAGTTGGATTGAATGTGTGTACTCAGAGGATGCTGCTGCCCATCCTCCGGTAGATCCCGTAGTCGCCTTTAACGACACCCACGGGAGGAAATGGGATGGTGCTATTCTTAGCCGACGCCACACGGACAAAGTTAGGACTAAGGTTACCAAATGAGATGAGATTTCCTGACAAAACACCTGAATTTTTAGTTTTCCTGACATTCCGTTTCAATGTTGTATTGTGGTATGCCGTAAGATTTTACTTTTTGCAAAAATGTTACGAGTACCCTGTTAAACAACGGGAAATAATTTTAACAACGATTAGCGTGGAGAAACTGCCGGAATTAAACATTTGCAATCCAAGAACAAAATGCGAGCTGCAGTGGACTATGGGGGAAAAGAAGATCGTGTTAAGGTTTCCTCATTCATTTTAAAGAGCACATTTTAATAATTATATTTTATTCTCAGAATTTCTAAAATTCCTGACAAATTAAAATGTTCCCTGTTTCCGTGATATAGGGACAAAATATAATGTCAGGAAAATTACTGTCGTCTGGTAACTCTAGTGTGTCGCCTCATATCATTGGCAAATCTTTCAGGTGGGCGGCTTCTACACCGCGTGGTTTCTCTGGGTATCCACTCCAGTTTACTTGTGATCTGTCGCTCAGCATCCATTCATGCAACATGTCGTGTGATCCTGTCCACCTCCACCTCCACTACGCGGCGGAGTGACGAACACGTCCACGTCCACGAGTTTTGTGTAGCATAATGCTGGTAAATATGAACAGTTGTCCCGAAGTCACGGCACTCGAAACATTTCAGAAATGTTGAGCACTTATAGGTAATAATTGTAATGGTGGTCATAGTATGGGTGATTGGGTAATTGTACTTAAAAATGAAACCTAAAAGGCTAGTCGGTGCTATTTTGGGGGACACAAGTTATCTGAAATACATCGACTGACTTCAACTTTAGTCGTGCCGTTACAAACGTACAATTTAGGTCATAATCCATTTTAACCATTATTTCAACAAGGATGTGTACCACATGTTTCGTTTGTCGACAAATTATTTATAGTCAACAACTAAAGTCTTACACCAATGGTCTTATACATAAAAAATTAAGAAATGGTCTTATACATAATTAAAACCGCCTTCAAAAAAACTAAAAAGTTAAAAAATAATATTGCAGCCTATGACTTTTTCGTTCGCATCATAAGAACATTAATTTGTTTTATTGAAGTCGCTGTCAAGCCGGTACGATTCGCGACATGGCTTGCATTTTTTGGCTTGGCTTGACACCGACTTCTATAAAACAAATTAATGTTCTTATGATGCGAACGAAAAAGTCATAGGCTGCAATATTATTTTTTAACTTTTTAGTTTTTTTGAAGGCGGTTTTAATTTTTTGTTAAAATTTTGTTTATTTCACAATTTTCAGTGGTGAATTCATTAGTTCGATTTAATAGGAGTGTTTTAAATTAAGAAACGCACTAGTCGGCAGTACGATTTTCGAAGGTTCCCCTCGATTTCTCTGGGATGCCATCATCAGATCCTGGTTTCCTTATCATGGGACCACCCTTGGGATATCTCCTTTCCAACAAAAAAAGAATCATTACAATCGGTTCATAAACGAAGAAGTTATCCGCGAACACACATTAAAAAAAAAAATATATATATATACGGTCGAACTGAGAACCTACTCCTTTTTTTGAAGTCGGTTAAAAATTATCATAAAATGGTCTTTATACATAAAAATTATAGAAATTGATATCATTAGCATCCTTTTAAACTAAGAGTCTACCCATCAAACTGAACAACTTTTGCTATGGGAGCAAACCGATCGGAGCAACAAAAAAAATCGCTGTTCCATACTAAACTGCAGTAACTACTCGCCGCAAATGTATGCAACAGCTGATTTTTTAGTTGCTCCGATCGGTTTGCTCCCATAGTAAAATTTGTTCAGTTTGATGGGTAGACTCTTAGTTTAAAAGGATGCTAATGATATCAATTTCACCCTGTAGGTAGGAATAAAATAGGAACAGTATCATGTTATTAATGTTTTAAACATAAATTTTTTTTCCAGTACAAAAGACATCAACGAGACCGTCACGTTCGGCGATAGAGTTATGTTCAAACATTATAGTATAAGAGATAAGTGTACTTTTTGCAACCATCAGCAGCAAGGCTGATTCAGTATTTATGGGGTGTAGGGCATCTCTGTGATGGGGATGGACCAGGTCTGCCTGCATAACTCCAGTCGGTTTAGGAGTTACTGATGATTAAAGGTCTGTAAAAAATTAACGATCAGCTGCATGGCTGATCGTATAATATTGTTGTATTATGCACTGTAGCTATGTGAACAGTACAGAAACTGACATGACTCATCAGTCGGTTTAGGAGATATAGTCGTTCAAAGGTCGGAACTTTGAATGGCTGTATCTCCTAAACCGACTGACAGAACTTGACAGTTTTTGTACTGTTCACATAGCTACAGTGCATACTACAACAATATCATACGATCAGCCATGCAGCTGATCGTTAATTTTTTACAGACCTTTAATCATCAGTAACTCCTAAACCGACTGGAGTTACGCAGGCAGACCTGGGCCTCGATTGCGCTGTTTTATACGGTTTTACCGTTCGGACGGAACGTTTATGGCTTTGGTTTAGTTTTGGTTTAGATTTGGTTTAGCTGATGTAAAAATGCTATCGCGCTATTTTTTTCTGAACAGTTAAATCGTTGACGCTATTTTTTTCTGAACGGTTAAAACCAAAACGATCGATTGTGCGTGCACCTCCATACACCTCCATACACATCTCCATAGCTCCATACACCTCTCCATACACCTCCATACACCTCTCCATACACCTCTCCATAGCTCCATACACCTCTCCATACACCTCTCCATACACCTCTCCATACACCTCCATACACCTCTCCATAGCTCCATACACCTCTCCATACACCTCCATACACCTCTCCATAGCTCCATACACCTCTCCATACACCTCTCCATACACCTCTCCGTACACCTCCATACACCTCTCCATACACCTCAATACACCTCTCCATACACCTCCATACACCTCTCTATACACCTCCATACACCTCTTCATACACCTCCATACACCTCTCCATAGCTCCATACACCTCTCCATACACCTCTCCATACACCTCTCCCGACACCAACTAAATCAAAAACGTTCGTTGAACAGCGGTCGAACGTTACGCCAACGTATATTCCGAAAAAAAGCTAAATCGTTACCGTTAATATCATTTGCGCGATACGAATTGTGCATAACGTAACGTTTTTGGTTGTGGTTTTGTTTTGGTAGTATCGTTCAAACTTAGGGCGATTGAGGCCCTGGTCCATCCCCATCACAGAGATGCTCTACACCCCATAAACACTGAATCAGCCTTGCTGCTGATGGTTGCAAAAAGTACACTTATCTCTCGGAATATTATGTTTGTAGCGATGGATATAGTATAGGAGTAGAATGCTGGTTGTAGGCAGCTCGTGATACGAACACAAATGACTGAGGCAAATAGAGGGAGACGGTAGGTACAACGTTGCGATTGATCAATTGTGACTAAGAACATACTTTTGACTGAGTAGAAAATTATTTTTATTAAGGGTAAGCAGTTGCATTACTTCAAGGGGTTATAGCAATGACATTAGTAAATCCTAGTTTATTAATATCATTGGGTGATAGTACCCATGATACTGAACAACATTCCCTAAGAAACCTACACCTAGGACATTCGCAATATTTTTTTATAAAATTTGAACATTTTCTATAGATTTCTTTGGGAAAGTTGTTCAGTAGGTATCATGGGTAAAATCACCCCTTAAAGCAATGCAACTGTTTACCCTAACACCCTGTAGAATTTCAGTCGCCGTCCGAACAAGGTGGGTTTGTTCTAGCTATGTCTTATGTAGAGCGCATTTCAAAATTAAATTAAGTATAAGATTTGCAAAAGTTACATTTAAAAAAATTCTTTTCCTAATAATGTGTTTGCACATTGCTCGCACATAATTGCTTGTTCGTTGGTTTTTCTTCTTCGATTTGAAGATTGCAAATAAGATAGAGAAGGAAGAGTCTAGTGGTCGGTAGGTATTATAGTCGATGATGCTAGTACCAGTCTTAGACCAGGGAGATACTCTTTCTTATACTGTGCCAGGGACCTGTTTAATAAAGGCGACAGTTGAAAATTACATACCAAAGTACATAGCTGGTTACTAATGACGCTAAACTTGCAGTAGGTAACATGTTTCCTGGCATTCTCCGCAATGTTCTTTGAATTGTCATTGTCATGTTTATTAAATAGGGCCCAGTCGGGGATGGATGGTACTCAGTACTCACAGCGAGGTGACGGCTGGGTGCAGCGGCGGCAGCCGGCGCAGCGCGGCGCCGCGACACACCAGCCGCGCGCCGCCCTCCCCGCACGCGCACCCGTCCGGGCACGCGCCGCGCGCGCCCGCGCCCGCCAGCACCAGCACCAGCACCAGCACCAGCACCGGCACCAGCCCGCCCCACCGGCACCGCATGCTTCACCTGCACGCGCCGCCCGCACCCGCACCCGCACTCGCCTGCACTCGCATGCCACACGCGCACTGCACCGCACTGACCGTGTCTCCGCACGACACCACTGCCTTCAGCTTCGCGGACGAACTCGTCCCGTCTGTTGATGCGATACGCGAACGCGAGCACGTGCCGGGAGCGTTGGAACCGACGAGGAGCGAGCGTGCGGCGAGGTCGCAGGCGGCGAGGAGACTGCGCGGCTGCGGGCGGCGACCGCGTGTCTCTCACATCCCCCCCCCCCCCCCCCCCACCGCTACGCCGGCCCTCCTCCGGCCGATCCTCTCCCTCCGAGAACGCGTCGACTGCTCTATTGTGTTTTTTCAGGATTCACAGGACATTTCATTCTGCATGATAGGTGTACTCACTACACACCGCAGAATCTGATTTCAACTCTGTGAATACAATACAGGGTCCAACTTAATATGCTGACACTTTTTTAAGAGGATGATCAGACCATCAAACTGAACAACTTTCTCTATGGGACTAACATCGAAAGCTCGAAAAAAAACAGCAGTGCATTCATTCGGCTCGAGTTAGATTTGCAGTTTAGTATTAAATTATTGTTTTATTAAATCTCATAAGAACAGAACATTGAAAACCCTAGCTCCTAATCGAGATGCCTGAATGGAACTAGTATGGAAAAACTGATTTTCTTTTCGCGATTTCGATGTTTGTGCTGTAATATACAGGGTTATTTGTAATTCGACGTATTCCTTTCAGGACATTAAAGGGCAGCCTAAATGCAATTATGTGAACCCCCATATGTGGGGTCGGAAATTAATCGTTTTCGAGATATTTGGAATTTTAGGTTTTTTACAAAAACACAAATTTTTTCACACTTTTTCTTAAATAAATAAACATATGCTTATTCTATGGCGTCGATTTGAATTTTAATTCATAGCTAACACTTTTTACGAGATTTTTTCTTAAATCAATGTCCAATCATACTGAGCAATTCAAAGTAAATCAATTACAAAGACGGTTAATTTTTGAAAAAAAATTAGACAGTCTTGAAATCATGCTTTTTTTCTCAAAAAAAAAGGTATGAAAAAAAGTGTGCGTTTTACTAAAATAACTTCCTCGTTTTGTTAGCTTTCTAACAAGGTATAAATGTTGTAGAAATAAATGGAATTACAATAACAAATAAAGATTTTTTACTTAGTACGTGATACATAGAGGCAACATTCTCATGGAGAAAAATTTTACGAAAATTCTTTTGATAACATTATGTATTTATTTAAATCTACACATCATACTCAGAGTGAGCCCTTCGGTTCCAAACACATTCTCGCAAGCACTTTCTTAGTTTACTTTTAGTTACTCTTGAAGTAGAGGTAAAATCTCATTACCTCCGCTGCGTTTATTGTGCGCTGCCTTAAGTCTTCTACGTCGTTTACTGGGGTTTGATAAACAAGGTTTTTCATTGTATCCCCAGACATAAAAATTACATGAGATCAAGTCGGGGCTTCTTGCAGGCCAAGGAGTGGCCCTCCTCTACCAATCCCTCAAATGGTTACGTTGCTGGCCTGACTTGCAACTTGTTCGAATAAATAGACCACCAATACATGGTCTGCAAGAAGCCGTGACTTGACCCCATGTCATTTTTATGTCTGGGGACACATAAAAGACCTAATACCAAAACAATGGACAAAATCAAATATGGTACTCCTCTACAAGAAAGGAAATCCTAACGACATTGGAAACTACAGGCCGATAAGTCTCCTACCTTGTCTCTACAAACTCTTCTCTACATGTCTCCTCCGTAGGATCAGTGGCCAAATCGACGCAAACCAACCAGTGGAACAAGCAGGTTTCCGAAAGGGCTACTCAACAACGGACCATATACAAGTGGTAGAGCAAGTGTTGGAAAAATATAAGGAATTTCAAAGACCACTATATTTAGCTTTTATTGATTACAAAAAAGCTTTTGATACTATATCACACAAAGCCATATGGAGAGCACTAACTGAAAACAAAATCCACGAAACTTATATTAAAGTCCTGAAAAATATCTACCTAGAAAGCACCAGTAGAGTCAGCGTGGAAACCATGGGGCCTGAAATACCCATAAAAAGAGGAGTGAAACAGGGAGATCCCTTGTCACCAAAATTATTTATTACGGTACTGGAAATGATATTTAAAAAACTAACATGGGACAACCTTGGCATACAAATTCGCAACAAATTTCTAAACCACTTACGTTTCGCGGACGACATAGTATTATTCTCCGAAAGTAGTAGTCAACTAGAGCACATGATACACACCCTACATGAAGTGAGTAGCGATATTGGCTTAGAAATGAACCTCACCAAAACTAAGCTTATGACCAATTCAACCAAACGCAATATAAACATAGGAGATACAACACTGGAGTATGTCGAAAAGTATGTGTATCTTGGTAAACAGGTATCATTCAACCCTGACAATAACACTGAAGAAATTAACCGCAGAATCAACCTATCATGGCATAAATATTGGGCACATAAGGAAATATTTAAGAGCGAAATGTCCCTACAACTGAAGAAGAAAGTTATGGATGGCAGTATTTTACCATGTCTTAGCTACGGATCACAAACATGGGTATTTACGAAAAAAGTTAGACACAAAATAAAGTGCTGTCAATCAGCAATGGAGAGATCTCTATTAAAAATTAGAAAAATTGAGAAAATTCGCAATGAAAAAATCAGAGAGAAAACCAAGCTTATAGACTTTCTAGAACACTCAAAACGACTTAAGTGGAAATGGACAGGCCATCTAGCCAGATTAGAAGATGAAAGGTGGACAAAGAAGACAACCGAGTGGACCGGACCAAAAGGAACACGGAAACGCGGAAGACCACGCGCACGCTGGTCAGACGATATCAAAGAGGTGGCTGGAATGGAATGGTGGACTGTGGCGAGAGACCGAACTAAATGGCGACATCTCGAGGAGGCCTATACCCTTCAGAGGGGTTCTCATCAATAAAAAATGTAATTAACCATTTTAATAGTACCTATATTATGAACCTTTGTGAAAAATGTAATTTAATTTAAATACCAAATGGTTAAAATGTAATACTTAATTATTAATTTTTTCATGCTTGACATATGACATTATATTATAATATTAAATAAAAATACAATCAATAATTCAATAATTGCAATTTACTGACCAATATATTCTTATGTACAATGTCTTTTCCTATACTTTTGTTGTGATAACTATTGTAAATTTGACTCAATTCACGAAGAATGTTAGTGTTGTAAAAAACCAATGCATGTAACCTTAAGATGAGAAATAAATGGCTTTTTTATTTTATTTATTTATTTTATACTGAAGGGGGTGCTTCAGACCATCAAACTGAAAAACTTTCTCTATGGGGCCAACACCAAAAAAAAATCAGCTGTCCCATACAAAACTGCAAAACTACTAGAGCCAAATGTTATGGGACAGCAGATTTTTTTTCACTATTTCGATGTTGGCCTAATAGAGAAAGTTGTTCAGTACTATGTAATTTATTTGGTCGCTAAACACGACAGATATGGATTTTCATACAACATTGCCGGCCGCTGCGCGCGTGTATTTGGCCAGTACAGCAAATTCGATTTATCTCGAAGAAGGTTGTCAAAATAATGCTCACATTTCCAAGCATGTTTGAGAAAAAGTATATTTTTAGACTCGCATTTTCATAAGCTTTCAATTGATAGGATTGACCCGGGTAGGGTAGATTTTTATTTTATTTCTTCCTACCCATAGAGAATTCACACGCTCCCCCTTTTTCCTACCTCCCCAAATTGCCCCCCAATATAAAAATTAAGCTTTTTTTACTTCATTTATGATATTGGACCAGCAATTTCTATATCTGTACCGAGTTTCAACTTCCTGTCTTCACGGTCTCTGAGAAAAATGCCTGTGACAGACGGACGGACGGACGGACAGACACCGAGCTGATTCCATAATTGTTCCGTTTTGCCAATTTTGGTACGGTACCCTAAAAATGGAGGATGTTTGAAATCTCCTATCTTATTCCGGCCGTCTTACATTAAAACAAAACGGCCTGATTCGATAAAATAATACAGCTCCGTACATAATAAACGAAGGGTGGGTGGAGGGGCGAAATTTTCGTTTTCCAAGCGTTTTTGGGCGGGAAAAAAGCAAGGCACTGCTGCGGACCAGCCTTCCCGATGATTTAATGCAGAGAGGGGGGTACCCTAAAATAGAATTTTGGAAAAAAATTTGAAAATGGTACTTCTTTAATGTAATTTCGATTAAATTTTGAAAATTGCTGAAGTTTTTTGTGAAAAATATAGCCGCACACACGCTCGCGGCCGATATTGATTAATTTTATAAAAGTCACAAACTAAGAAAACAAAAGAAAATAAAGCACTTTAAGAGAATTTTTTTGTATTAAAAGGTCACTGGGTACCTTAGTATTAAACCTATACCCACGACCTACAGAAAAAAAAATTATAGGATGTTTAGATAAATCATTCTCTAGTTCATGAATATACAGGGCGAAATTGATATCATTAGCATCCTTTTAAACTAAGAGTCTACCCATCAAACTGAACAACTTTTACTATGGGAGCAAACCGATCGGAGCAAGAAATAAATCAGCTGTTCGATACTAAACTGCAGTGCCTGCTCGACTCAAATGTATGCAACAGCTGATTTTTTAGTTGCTGCGATCGGTTTGCTCCCATAGTAAAAGTTGTTCAGTTTGATGGGTAGACTCGTAGTTTAAAAGGATGCTAATGATATCAATTTCGCCCATTTTTTATGTCGCATTATAACGTAGACCATGGGATTCAGGCCAAAAACTAATAAAGAAAAATTTATTTTTTTGGTACATTTTCATACATTTAATACATTTTCTTACGTTTTAGTACATTTTAGTACAATTAGTACATTTTACTACAATTAGTACATTTTAGTACAATTAGTACATTTTAGTACAATTAGTACATTTTAGTACAATTAGTACATTTTAGTACCATTAGTACATTTTAGTTCAATTATTACATGTCAGTACAATTAGTACATTTTAGTACAATTAGTACATTTTAGTACAATTAATACATTTTAGTACAATTAGTACGTTTTAGTACAATTAGTACATTTTAGTCCAATTAGTACATTTTAGTACAATTAGTACATTTAGTACAATTAGTACATTTTAGTACAATAGGTACATTTTAGTACAATTAGTACATTTTAGTACAATAAGTACAATAAGTACATTTAGTACATTTTAGTACAATTAGTACAATTAGCACATTTTAGTACAATTAGTACATTTTCCAATTTTAATACAATTAATACATTTTAGTACAATTAGTACATTTTAGTACAATTAGTACATTTTAGTACAATTAAAAAATTTTCTTCATTTTGAACATTTAGTACATTTCCCATGGTTTAAAAAATAAATAACTACATAAAATTGAATGTGGGTTAATACACAAACATTTAAAACCAATTTGGTAGGAAAAATTTAGTTAGCTGGGGGATCAGCTTTAGTATCCTGCGGCATGAATTTGGGGGGGGGGATGGGTGGGGGTGGTAGGGAGGGTCCCGACATACCATACATAAAGGGAAAAAGTGAGGAAACCCCCCATTTTTTTTTAAATATTTGAGGTTTGAAGTTATATTTAGCATAAAAGTGCAATTTTTAGTATCCTACAGTCCAAAAATAGGTGGTGGGAGCGTGGGAAGAGGAGGGGGAGCCCCACCCCCCTCTGCCCCCATCACCCACGCTGGGAGGCAAAAAAGAAGTAAATAAACGAAAAATGATGTTTTTTTCTAAGGGGCAATGAGAAGGGGGGGTTGAGAGGGGTGAGTGAGGGAGTGAGCGAGGGGGTGAGCAAGGGAGTGAGCGAGGGGGTGAGCGAAGGGGTGAGCGAGGGGGTGGGCGAGGTGGTGAGCGAGGGGGTGAGCGAGGGGGATAGCAAGGGGGTGGGTGAGGGGGATAACAAAGGGGAGAGGGATGGGGAGGAGAGGGCCCCCGAGGGGTCTCACAAAAATCATACAACAAGCAAAACCGCAGTTAATGCCAAAAAAACCTTTCTGTACCGACATTGGCACCGGGCCGAAGCGGAGCGAAGCGGAGCGGCGGAGGCCCGGCCCCTTTTTGACAGAAGTAAGGGGTGCAATAAATAAGTGCGGAGCGAAGCGTAGCGGAGCGGAGCAAACGCGTTTCGACTTGTAACAATGCGTCTTTTTTTTAGGTATTTTTTGCTGTCTTTGCACATAGCCTTTTTTGCTCTTCGGGGGGAGGGGGGGATAGAGGGTCCCCCTCCCCCTCCCCTCCCGCTCCCTTAATATATACAGGGTCCTTCTTAATATGCTGACACTTTTTTAAGGGGATGACCAGACCGTCAAACTGAACAACTTCCTCTATGGGACCAACATCGAAATCGCGAAAAAAAAAAACAGTAAGGTTTGTGCTCAGGTTAGGTTTGCTCAGGTTAGGTTTGCTCAGGTTAGGTTTGCTCAGGTTAGGTTTGCTCAGGTTAGGTTTGCTCAGGTTAGGTTTGCTCAGGTTAGGTTTGCTCAGGTTAGGTTTGCTCAGGTTAGGTTTGCTCAGGTTAGGTTTGCTCAGGTTAGGTTTGCTCAGGTTAGGTTTGCTCAGGTTAGGTTTGCTCAGGTTAGGTTTGCTCAGGTTAGGTTTGCTCAGGTTAGGTTTGCTCAGGTTAGGTTTGCTCAGGTTAGGTTTGCTCAGGTTAGGTTTGCTCAGGTTAGGTTTGCTCAGGTTAGGTTTGCTCAGGTTAGGTTTGCTCAGGTTAGGTTTGCTCAGGTTAGGTTTGCTCAGGTTAGGTTTGCTCAGGTTAGGTTTGCTCAGGTTAGGTTTGCTCAGGTTAGGTTTGCTCAGGTTAGGTTTGCTCAGGTTAGGTTTGCTCAGGTTAGGTTAGGTTAGGTTAGGTTAGGTTAGGTTAGGTTCCCCCCCGAGGGTTGCCCGCCTTGTCGTGGCGGGGGGGCTTAGTAACCGTGGACGGTGGAACCCACGGTGAAGCTAAGAGGCAACCAGGCCGGCCTATTTGGGGTGTCGGTCGGCCAGAGGAGGGCGCTCCCAGCGGGCTGAACAAGTCCGCTGCGGACGCGTTGGAGGTGGGACGCGGAAGAAGAGGAGTGCCGGTATAACGGTGCGCCGTTCTCCCTATCTTCTGCGGCCGAGGTGTGGCCGGTGGTAGACCCGGCACTGGTGGGGCCGCAGGGGAAGAGGCATGTCGGTGATAAGGTGCGCCGCTTGCCCTATCCTCTGCGGCCGAGGTGTGGTCGGTGGCAGAGCCACGGACCCGATCTGCCACCGGGTGCCAGTTATCTGGTACCCATGGCCTCCTAGTAGCAGACTCGGGGGGCGTCTGCTACGGTACGGGTGGAGGCCGAGGAGGGAGGCGCACCATACCATCTGGTGCGCACATCGCGGAGGGCCTTCGGGCTTTGGCGATGGAGCCGCTTGTGGGCGGCTGCCGCCGGCGGGGTCGCGGAAGATTGCGAAAGCGTTCCCGTTACCCCGCCACAAGGCGAAGCGGAGGAAGATGGGGGGGTTTTTAGTGGGTATACCGTGGGTCTCGTTAGCCTATACGGGAGTCCCACATAACCACTCGGGTGCCCCCCTGCGCCCGGGTGGTATGCGTAATGCATTTTCCCCCCCGGAACAAAAAAAAAAAAAAAAAAAAAAAAAAGGTTAGGTTAGGTTAGGTTAGGTTAGGTTAGGTTAGGTTAGGTTAGGTTAGGTTCCCCCCCGAGGGTTGCCCGCCTTGTCGTGGCGGGGGGGCTTAGTAACCGTGGACGGTGGAACCCATGGTGAAGCTAAGAGGCAACCAGGCCGGCCTATTTGGGGTGTCGGTCGGCCAGAGGAGGGCGCTCCCAGCGGGCTGAACAAGTCCGCTGCGGACGCGTTGGAGGTGGGACGCGGAAGAAGAGGAGTGCCGGTATAACGGTGCGCCGTTCTCCCTATCTTCTGCGGCCGAGGTGTGGCCGGTGGTAGACCCGGCACTGGTGGGGCCGCAGGGGAGAAGGCATGTCGGTGATAAGGTGCGCCGCTTGCCCTATCCTCTGCGGCCGAGGTGTGGTCGGTGGCAGAGCCACGGACCCGATCTGCCACCGGGTGCCAGTTATCTGGTACCCATGGCCTCCTAGTAGCAGACTCGGGGGGCGTCTGCTACGGTACGGGTGGAGGCCGAGGAGGGAGGCGCACCATACCATCTGGTGCGCACATCGCGGAGGGCCTTCGGGCTTTGGCGATGGAGCCGCTTGTGGGCGGCTGCCGCCGGCGGGGTCGCGGAAGATTGCGAAAGCGTTCCCGTTACCCCGCCACAAGGCGAAGCGGAGGAAGATGGGGGGGTTTTTAGTGGGTATACCGTGGGTCTCATTAGCCTATACGGGAGTCCCACATAACCACTCGGGTGCCCCCCTGCGCCCGGGTGGTATGCGTAATGCATTTTCCCCCCCGGAACAAAAAAAAAAAAAAAAAAAAAAGGTTAGGTTAGGTTAGGTTAGGTTAGGTTAGGTTAGGTTAGGTTTTTTTTTTTTTTTTTTTTACATTTTGACAAAAAGAGGAAAATCCATCATGGACATCTGGGAAGGAAGACCCAGATAGTGCCGGACTCGTACCGGCCAAAAACCTCAGTTCGTCTTTCCTCTAGTCTCCGATAAAATTGTTCGGAGAGTATTTTGCATCGTGTGACTAGTTTTATAACGTTGTAAAGTTGTTATAATATAATAAAAAGGATATTCTAGTCAGTCTTTTTCTTAATTAACTTAACAATTTTAATATCTAGAGGATCTTATTTTAAAGCAAACACAAATCTTAAATACAATTTAGACACGCTAAGGTAGTTCATTTTTTATTATGGAATCTTCAAGGTTTGCGGTTCTTACTATTTTCGTTCCTAAGTACAAACTTGCCATATTATCATAATATGGCAATTTGTACTCTTTCTCTTGTGTAACAAAATTATTGGTGATACCTACACTATACCTATACCTTGACATCCTCAAGATGTGGACGGCATTTGCTATCTGCCAATAACTTTGCTACCATTTCTCATCTTTGTCGATCTTGTGACTTCCTCCGCAAACCTAAACAATAATTCTCTACCGTGTCTTTCGGCTACAATGCCAGGTAAGTTCTCGGCTGTTAACTGCTGCTCCAGTTGTATTTGCAGGTCTAGTCTTTTAGCACCGTATATAGGACAATCGAGGATAAGATGAATAATGGACTCCTCGGAACCTGTGTCGCAGATGCATAGGGGACTATCCTTAAGTTTGAACTTGTGTAGATAGAAGCCGTATCCCCCATGCCCTGTCAATATCTGTACCAACGTGGGGGTCAATTTTAGTTTTTTGACAATACTGTACGCTGCTTCTGTGTTGGGCAGGAAAAACTTGGTAGTGGAGGCGGTTTCGCTCTCAGCGTACCTCTTCTCCCATTCTTTCTTCGTTTCCTGCCTAATGTTTCTCCTAATGTTGGATAGAGGGCATCGGTCGTAATCGGCCGCGGTCTTTTTAAAGAGTGCTGCCTCCTTGGCTAACACATCAGCGCGTTCGTTACCCTCTACTCCAACATGCGCCCTTATCCAGAAGAGCCGTAATGTCTTTCCCTTTTCCCTAAGCAGCTTAATGTTGCGCCTAACCTCACATGCCATAGGGTGGGACGTGTTGGGGTCACGAAGCAACTCCAAAGACGACCTGGAGTCACTGAAGATGTTGATTTCGCTGTCCGCATTTCTTAGGGCTAGTTCGGTTGCTTTCTGCAACGCGAACATCTCCGCTTGAAATACGGTACAGAATGGCTCCAGGCGGTACTTGGCACTTCGTTTCTCCGACCCATCCCTCCAGTAAGACATAGCAGCCCCGACCTTCCCTTCAATCTTGCTCCCATCCGTAAAAATGTGAGAGCCAGAAACTTGATGGTCTGCAAGGGT